>JAJPUD010005674.1:86307-131541 GCA_023553655.1 Myrmecobius fasciatus | reverse complement strand
CTCTCTCTCTCTCTCTCTCTCTCTCTCTCTCTCTCTCTCTCTCTCTCCACCTCTCCCTCTCTTCTTCTCTCTATCTCTGACTATCTGCCTCTCTGTATTTCTCTGTCTCTCTGAACCTGTCTTTGTGTGTGTTTGTGTATAAATGGAAGAATTTCTATTCTAGAGAAAATGTTAAATGACTCTTGCCTTTGAGGAACAGAAAACATCTTTCTCTTTGGAATGTAACAAAATGATGAAGTGGTCCCCAAACATCCTGTATTTGAATCACTTGAATTATTGACTATTATTACTGTTAAAAAAATCTTTATAAAAATGGCTCCAAACCCTTTAATTTTACAAATGAGAAAACTTAAGCTCATTAATTTTGATCTTCATTAGATTTAGTTCATCAGAGATAGTATGCTAAACCAAAGATTGATATAAAACTGTAACCCAGTTTCCTAGCTCCATTCATGTTCATGTTTTTCATCACCTCAATAGAGTGAGAAACTTTATTTTCTAGTGAAATAGTATTCTTTTAAAAAACATATTAGGAGACTGAGCCACAGAGATTCTTTTAAATTGACCAATGAAAGGATAATGAATTTGAAGTCTTGAATCTAGATGTGCATCCTGCTATTTGATACATGTCTGATTTTGTATAGGTATTTTTCACTTCTCTAAAACTCAGTTTTCTAATATGTAAAATGAAGGGATCCAAATTCACAGGTTAGTTGCAAGTGAGAATTTACAATTTTTAAATACAATTCATTCCACATGCAGTAATACATATTAGTGACTGAACAAAGGGGGCCACAGGCCAGCCCTGGCAATGGAGTAGGAAATGAAAGGATATGTGTGTGTGGGTCTTTTCTCTTCAGATCTCTCCCCTAGAGGAAAGAGGAGAATGTGCTCCAGGTGCAAGTCGAGCCAGCTGGTAAATTTTGATGTGGGAAGATGATGTGAAATGTTGTCCCTTCAATCATTTTCTTTTAAGCTATCTTCAGCCCTGAACTCTTTGTCCCAAGGGCTCTGGGTAGATTCCCAGAATTTACATACACAAAGTAAAATTACAAACTCTTTTTCTTTTGCCTGTGTCACTAACACAAGGTGGTAGGAAGTAGGCTGAGATGTATGTGTGTATGTACACACATTTACATAGATATATACACATATGCATTTGCAAATACAAATTACATGTGTATTTTACATGCATGTATTTCTATATTTGTGTGAATATGTCTAAATATGTTTATTTTGTCATTCTATTTTTCTACTTTATGTCTCTATTTGATAGAATATCAGCAAATATCAAGTGAGACCTAGCATGTATATGCAGTATTAGTGGAATAAATGTGTTACTATATCTGTATCATATATTAGAGTATCATATATATGCATATATATTCTTTGTATACATATACACATACACATTTTATGTTATACACATACATACATATGTACATAAAACACATGTACACAAAACAGGCAATGTATAATAGTTGTTGTAAAATCAACCAGAATCATAACTAGAAAAAGGTCTTTAGGGCTTAGAATGAAGTATGGCAAAGTAATAACATTTCTCTCACCTCATCAAAGAACAGAAAGGAAACAAGTCATAATTCATTGTTCCCAGACATGAAAGGAACCTCAAAGACTATGAAGTTCAACCTGTACTAGATACCTTCTGCTATATATATATCTGACAAGTGACCATCTAGCCTTGTACTCTTTCCATTCCGATGTTATCTTACCAATTCTGAGCTTACAACATCTGCTTCACTATTTCCTGTATGACCACTGTTTATTCTACTTTTCTTTAGTGATTTCCTGGCTGTTTGAATTTGTTAATATTGGTGATTCTATGCCTTTTCTTTTGTAAGCTCTTCTAAGTATTTCTAATTTTTTTTTTAAAGTTAATCCCACACCTGGAAATAACAAAATAAATAATTTAAGTAGCAAAAATGCAGATATAAAAATCTTTAAAGATCTGGAAAAAATTCATTCATTCATCTCCTCAAAGCATGTATCATGTGTCTAATGTGTACAACATGCTCTTTTATGCTAGGTGTGAAGGAGGTAAATGTTGAGGAGTTACAGAGTTTCAGTTCACATGGCCCCTTCTTTCAAAGAGCTTATAATTTAGTAGTGGAGGAAAACAAATATTTACTTCAAAAAGAGTATCAGGTAGTTAGCAGACTAGAACCATTTGATATAGAGGAGGGAGGAAAGGGAATAAGTAAAAAAGCATTTATATAATATCTACTATGTGCCCTACACTGTGCCAAATACTTTATAAATCTTATCTCAATTAATTCTCACAACAACTTTGTTAGCCTGCATGGTTATTATTACCATTTTGAGGAAACTAAGGCAATGGGTAAGTAACCTACCAAGTGGCACATAACTAATAAGTATCTGAGGCAACATTGGAAATTTGGGCTTCCTGACTTCAGATGGAATGCTGTAAGCCCACCTAATTGCCTCAATAAAAGGCAAGGCAACTTACATATGTGATATGTTATGAGGTAGCTTAGAAGGTAAGATTCATATTTTATTCTATTCCTTGTTACCATTGTAAGCATAGGACTTACACATACAAACAAGTGTATAGAGCTAGAAGGTATCTGGATGTTTATTTACTTTACTCCTTCTATATTTACAATATAGGATATTGAGACCCAGAGTTACTAAGAGATTTGCCCAAATGTATAGAGGCTTTTTTGCTCATTGTCTTAAAAAATGCTCACATCTCTCCTATCCTTAAAAAATAAAATAAATATCAAAAATAAAATCTTCATTTATTATTTCCTTCTTCTTAAACTATTCTCCTATATCCCTCTGTCCTTTCTCAGCCAGACTCTTAAGAGGAAAAAAGTATATGCATTCATTACCTATACTTTTCCTGATCCTTCTTATTTCTTAGCTACTTACAATTTGATCTCCATCACTACCTAGTAACCAATTTTGCTAATTTTCTCTGAAAATAAGCAGGGATATCTTTATTATAAAGCTCAGTGATTACTCTACTATAGCCTCTTTGACTACCATTATATAGTGTTAACTATTCCAATTCTATCTTCTCCCTGGATCATTGTGATACTGATGCATTATGGTTCTTTGTGTCCACCAAACTAACTTTTTTTTCTTCTCTTTTGAAGAATGTCATGCCTGTTTCATATCCTGTATGTGTGTAAACCAAAAGATTCTGTCTTAGAGTTTCCTCTGTTTTTTAGGGGTAAGCTTCATAAAGTCAATGAAATTTTCTGTGCAATTGACCCCCAAATCGTTAGATACAGCACTCATCTCTCTCCTGAGACACATAGGAGGTAGATGATAAATGCTTTTATTGATTAAATAGCACATTCAGGACACAAATCAAGTTCTAATACTTCCAAATTAAATTCTTTTAGCACGATGTGAACAATATGAATTTTAATGAGTAAATTATCTAATTGCATTTTTGTCTTTTAAAATGTTTTGATGTCTTCTATTTTGATATTCCCTTCATTTCCAAATCTATTGCTTCTCTTCTATTTCCCAGAGAACCATTCTTTATAGCAAGAAGAGTTTTAAAAAGAGGCTCACCAACATATTAGCCAAGTTTACCAGATGAAATACTTTAAATACACAGTATCACACTCTGCAAAGAAGACATTTTCTCCTCTTTTCCTTAGGGCCAGACACAATCATTAACATTACATAGTACTACCGATGTTCATAGATCATGAGTCAGATTTTCTGGCACCAATATCACTGACCCTTGCTATGAGTAAAAGTAGAACTAATGAGAATGAATCTTTAGGATTTTTCATCTGATATGACTTGTATTATTATTTTACCTCATTGAAAATAGTTGCACAACCATGACAGAAAACTCTCAGCAATAAAATTCTGAATAAAAAACAGAAATAATTTAAATGGGGAGGAAAGGGGGATTAGAGGGAACATCAGAATGTATGAATATATTTAGATTATTGTTTTTAAAGTAACAAGACCATGACCATACCATTATATCTCTCATAATTCTTGGGCATGGGGAGGAATTATTTATTGGATAAACTCTCATCATTTCATTCCTTTTTCTTTCTTTTTTTCTTTGTTTTCCTTTTTTTCTTTTCTTTCTTTCTTTTTCTTTCTTGTTCTTATTCTTTCTTCTTTTCCATGTACATATGTAGTTATGAAGATATAATAAACACATTTTACAATTCTGTTTCCTTATCATCTAAAGATAATGTATTTTGGACTGGGAAAGAAAAAATAGCCAACATAAAATAGAAACATAACATGAAGAAAATTATGTCATTTAATTTTTTTTATGATTTCAAGTCACTAGTTGTATTCTATCCTTGGGTATTGAAGAAATGGAAATTATGATTGGTAGGTGAAAGATTTTGAGGCACTGTTTGGGTGCTGCTAGACTGAAATATTCAAATTTTTCATTTTTTTGAAAGGAACTATAGAGAAGTGACTTGATTGAGTTCTAGCAAAAGCCTAGGAAAAACTTAAAGAATTTTATTTTGGACATTTAAAAAGTAAGCAGTATGACTTCTTTAAGAATAGCCCATGCCAGGGCAGCTACACGTCGCAGTAGATAGAGCAACAGCCCTGAAGTCAGGAGAACCTGAGTTCAAATATGGTCTTAGACACTTAATACTTAACAAGCTGTGTGACTTGGGCAAGTCACTTAACCCCAATTGCCTCAGCAAATTAAAAAATAAAAAAGAATAGCCCATGACAGATTAACCTCATGACTTTTTAAAGACATATTCTTTCATTTTTCTTAATGAAGTAACACTTTCATCACATTGGATATTGAGTACATCTTTGCCAACAATCCATTTTCCCAAGTATAATATTGATTAGAACCCATAGATTTTCTTTTAATTTTTAAAAGCATCTACTTTTCAGGGTTTTTGAGAAGGTCAAATTAGATATTTATTTAAAAAAGAGGGGAGAGAATTTTTTCCCCATAAGCCTATCCTGCCTGTTCTGAGAGGATGAAAGCAATACATTTTTTAGTATTACTTTGGACTCGTGGTTTCTCATTGTTTTTTAAGAGTTCCAAAGCCTTTAGTTTTTGTTTATGTATGCATGCATGCGTGTGTGTGTGTGTGTGTGTGTGTGTGTGTGAGGAGTTTGTTTTACAATGGAATTGTCATATAAATTGTTATACTTCTGGATTCAATTCATTATGCATTATATTATAAAGATCTTTCTATTTTCCTCTGAAACTTTTCATTTCATTTCATTCATTCACAATAATATTCCATTACATTCATAAATAATAATCTGCTTAGCTATTACCAAATCAGTGATCATCCCCTTGGTTTCCAGTATCTGTCTATTATGAAAAGAATTGCAAGAAATATTTCTGTGCCTGTGGACATTTTTTTCTTTTTCTTTTATCTCTTTGAGCTATAGGCCCAATATCAGTACTTTGGGGACAAATGGAATATATAATTTAGTAAATTTTTTGGTAATAGTTGCAAATTGCTTTCTATAATCTAACTTATTATTATTTAATATGGGATTTGCTTATCTACCTGGCTTAGAAGCATAGGTACTACTCAAGGGCTTTGTTTACTCTGATCAGTAAAAGTTATTTAATTGCCTCTGTTTCCAACTTGGGCTAGTTTGCCCCCTTTTAGACAACTTGGAGGCTTTCTGCATCTGAGGGCTTACTATATTAAATGATTACCTTAATATGCATGAACATGTAATTGCCTTACTCTAGTCCTGATCTTAAGAGATTGACCAGTTTTAGCTCATCTGATAACTTTTTAGATTTTAGCAAAATGTTTTATAAATTTTCTCATTTCATTGTGCACAAGATAGAGAAATATGGGGTAGGTGATACAGTGATCAAATCAAGTAAAAATCTTCTGAGTAATCATTAATAAATAAGTCAATTTGTGGGGAAATTTTATGTCATGAGATATTTTCTAAAAAGTTGTGTGGCCCTACCATGGGATAACCTTTCTTGGAAGATTATATATTTGTTCCCACATGAAGTTTTAAATCAAATACTGTTAACATTATTATGGACAATTTTCTTATTTCTAGGTGGGTTTGTATATATGATTCCTTAAATTATAACTAAGATTTTGTGACTTAGATCTTTTCTTCAGATGGGATTTGGATGAGGGTTTTGGCAAAATAGCATGATCACATTAAGCATAAGATTTTAGGGTTTACAGTAAAAAAAAAAGTCTGTGCTATCACATCCAATTTAATATTTTATCTAAAGTATCACCTATGGAGGATATCTAAGACATTTCTTCAGTCTTATATAGAACTTTACAAAATATCTTAGATCCCAACATCCATGTAAGTGAATTATCATAAATTTTGATCAATTTCATGACAAATATTTATTATAATATTTTCTTCTCTGATAAGAGACTTCCTTTGATACCTCATTGTATGATGAATATGGTCAGCCATTCTTAAAGACTATTATATGAGAATCCAAGATCCTGAAGATCTTACCAAACTACAAAATTTTCAGATTTGGGACTAAAAAAGGAATCAGTATAACTCAGTTAAGAGAGGCTAATAATCTGCTGTTTACAAGATCTTCAATTTTTTTGCCCTTGTATAATAAAAATTATTTCCAGAGGTTGATAGACTCTTGCAGCCTGCACCAATGTGAATATTACCTACACTTAGAAAATTACAGATTTTCACAATCTTTATTTAATGTTTCCTTCAAGTTCCTCTTGGTCTTTTATCTTTAAAAAAAGCAGTATGATGTCATGAAAATAAACCTGTATTTGCTTTTAAAGGACTATATTTCAAATCACAACTTTATTATTTATTACTGTTTTTATCATAAATAATTACTTTATACCTTTTTGGATCAACTTTTCTTTATCTCAAGTAAGGAATTGGACTAGATTATCTAAAATGTCCCTTCCATTTCAGAAACCTGATCTCTTTCTTTTTTTTTTCCCACCAGTAAGAATATTATGTTAGGGAATGATCCAACCAGTGGTAAAAGAGCAGGCAATTTAACCTCATTCACTATTTGGATAATGGTACCAAGATCTGTGCCCCTTGGGCTGATGAATAATTGACTGAATCTTTGGCCTCCTGACAGAAATCAGCTCTCCCACCATGTGAAACCAGTCCATGTCATGGACAAATGCAATTCAAGCTGGCATGAAGACTAGAATACTGGCCAAAATCTGCTTGTTCAGGTGTCACAAAATTGTAAGGACATTTACATTTAGAAAGGAGATGGCCTATAATACAGATGTCTCATTGCCTGGGTATATACCCCAGAGACCAAGACACAAGTAGAAAGATCCAAACTCTGTGAAATTATCCTTATTTAATCATGTCCAAATTTGGTCACCCATTCCCTGGTCTTTGCCAGTTACCTAGGGTGTCAAGGCCCCTCCAATGACTAGGAGAAAGCTACCCTTCTGGCTTCACAGATGGGACTGAGGAAGTTAGATTTTGTCATGGTAATGATTAGCACTGGAAGGAGAAGAATTGAAGAGATTGTAAAATGATAATCAAGAATGACAGAAAGTATGGAAGTGAAAATAGACTTTGACCAGAATGTGAGGAAAAGGAAAAATCTGGATTTTAAGAAGCAAAATAAATATATAATTTAATAAGAAAAATAAAGTGGTCCACTGATTTTTCTTGTATTAATTATGAACTTATATTACCTTAATAGAAATATATTCGCTAGAATTAGGGACTTGTTAGCTCCATTATCTTATTTCCTGGCCAAACTGCATCGAAAATATTATTATCACTTTTGATAATATACCACATTTCAAGAAAGACATTAACTTTCTTGGAATGTATCCAGAAAAGGCTGAGCAGAAGAGTTAGCAGTTAAGATGCCATTCTGTAGAAATGGGGATATTTAGTATAAAAATGAAGACTTAAGAGAATTGATATCTGTCTAAAGGTATTTGAAGGACTATCTCAAGATAGAGTTTAAACTCTTCATGAATTCTGAGTCCAGAGGGTAAAACTATGGATAGGAAGTTTCAGGAAATAAGATTTTAAATAGAATTTGTAATGGCGGGGTGGGGAGAAGTAAATCACTTAATAATGAAAGCTTTTCCAAAGTAGAATGGCTTATCTTGATAAGTTGCAAGTTCATAATGTCTTGAGTTCTTCAACTAGAGACTAAATGATGTCTTGAAGTGAATGTAGAAAATATTTCTCTTCTGGTTTGAGTTGGACAAGTTGACCTATGAGTTCCTTTCTTAGACCTGCAGTGCTGGGATTTTTTACCAAATATCTTATATTTTAATCCTTATGAATAAATTCATGAACTGAAGTCACTGTTCACTTTAATAATACCCTTCATTGTACTCTATATCGTAGATGAAGCTCACTGTACTAAGTCATAAGGCTCATTCACTGTATAAGTCTTATACAAGGACAATTCTCATTTATTTTCACTTAATAGTTGGAACAGAGTGAAAGTGAATATTTGCATTCTTCCTTTGTTAAAATGAAATAGTCCATTGATTCCTGACAATATTCCAAGATTGCAAAAGCAAAAGAAGAACAAAAAAAAAATACTCTACCACAATTGACAGGTTACATTGTGATTTATTTATACAGTGACAAGCTACTGATAAACTAAAAAGAATAGTGACACTTATGAGAAATTGAGAATACTTTGCCTGAGTTTACAGAAAACTATTTTCCCTCTCTCCATCATCCTAAACTCTTGAAGCTTCAAGTAGTAATTTACATCTAAGTAAAATTTATATTTAAGAGATATACACTAATTCACTATTTTTAAGTGAGCCAAGTATATTTCCAGGACAAATACCCTGGAACCATGATGAGTTCATTACAAGATAACATCCAGTAATTACAGACGGCCAACTGAACTAAATATAAAATAGGCTCATTGCCAATAACTTGACCAGTTGTTGGTCAATTCTTTGGTTATAAAAAACAATGAAACAAATTTCAAAAGCAAATAGTGTCTTGATATTCTATAGTTTCCTTCTGTATGATATGAGTAGAAAAGAGTACAGGGAATGTTGAAAAATCATTCTTAGAATGTCACAAATCTGAACTGAAATCCTCATATTCTAAATGTGAAATCTGTCCAACCAAAGAGATGACATAATATTGAAAGAACTGAGTCATAGTTTTATTTCCATTCTTACTATAAACAAAAACAGAAGAAATAAGTTGAAGCTAAATATAAAGTAAGCTCATGCGCTTTCCTCAGTAAAATAAAGGAGTTTGTGAGGTTAATTTACTATATGCTCAAGGCAATATGAAATATTATTTTTTCATGTAATAGCTAGTCATATCATCCTTCAGTCATCAGCCAGTCATAACATCCCTACAGGGAAAGGAATGATAACATAAATAAATTCAAATTATTTACAAGCATTTGTTGTAAATTATAGAATAAAAACTATGAAGGTTTTGATCTAAATATTATAAAATACTGCTAGATCTGTTTCCCAAAGAAAAAGGTTTTTTTTTAAAAGCAAGCAAGAAAGAAAAAAGGTCTCATACATAAAAAAATTATTTATAGTAGATATTTTTGTGGTGACAAAGAATTGCCCATCGATTGTGAAAAGTTAAAGAAATCATGGAATATAACTATGTTAGAACACCACTGTACTATAACAAAGGATGAAAAAAAAAAGAAAAAGAAAGGATGAGCAGGATGCTTTTAGAAAAAATCCTACATAGATTTACATGAAGTGATGCAAAGTGAAATGAACAGAACCAGAAAAACCTTGAATACAGTGGCAAAAATTCTGTATGATGATGAGTCGTGAATGAGTTATTTCCAGCATTACAATGATCTAATACAATTGAAAAAATTTATAAGAAAAATTTTACCCATCTCTGGAGTTGGGGGAAAGAAAAGGATTACAGAATACCGTTTTCCCTCCCTCCATCATCCTATACTGTTCAAGCTTAAAGTAGTAGATTATTTAAAATAAGTGGAATTTATATCTAAGAGTTAAGGAGAAAAAGGATTGATGGAGTCTACATGCAAATTAAAGCACTCTTTAAATTTTTTTTCTTTCTCTCTCTTAGTTTCTTGTTTTGTCCTGTATTTTCTTTTACAACATGGTGAATATATATATATATGTATATATATATATATATACACATATATGTTTTGCATGATTGCACATGTATAATCTGTATCAAATTGCTTGCCTTTTCAAGGATCAGGAAAGAAATGAGGGAGAAAAAATGGTACTCATTTTTAAAAACAAATGTTAAACATTATTTTTACATGTACTTTGAAAAACATACATAATTAAAAACATAAAACAAGTTCATATGCAACTTAATAATTTGTGAATGTATTAAAAAGATTGACAAAGTAAATTATGATGAAAAATAAAATGAAAATTATAATTCAAGTTAAAAAGTTGAAATTAGTTAATTATACAGTCTACTCAAAAATATCATGCATGTACAACCCAAATATCTTTCTGAAGAAAGAAATAAGTCGATTTTAGATATGGTAAGCATTGTTCAATCATACAAATTCAAATTGATCATAAGACCTTGAATCAAGAAATATACAAGCATATGAGTTCATCTGTAAATTTATTGTCTAACTATAGCCAAATAATTAGCTAGTCAGAAAAATGGTGAAAATTAACTACAAATTAGAATAAAGAAAGTTTAAAAAAAAGGTAAGAAAGTATAAAATAATCATAAAAGTTGCTTACCTTGAAAAAAAGAGAAATGGATATAAGTAAATGTCAATATAGATTCTTTATTTTTGATATTTTTAAAGAAGGATAATCAATATAAAATAATTCCCACAAAAAGAAGACTGAAAGATTCTTACAACCTTTCTCAACTAGCAAGCTGGTATTTTTGCCAAATAGAAAGATATGGCAACCAAAGACAACACTAATTTAGAATATAAGTTTATTAGCATATTACAGGGGATAATGAAAGTGAATATAACTCTTATTACCTCAGAAAAGAGACCAAAATAGGGAATGGGAAAAATGGTTCATGGGGGGAAAAAAAGTAACACAGTAGCACACTCAATTAAGTAAGTGTAAATTAAAGTGTATATGTATATAGATGAAATAAAACAACAAAAATATGAAATAGAACAGATCTTCTGCCATTTCTGTAGAAATTAGTTGTCATTATTGAGAAGATTAGAGCCATTGCATTTGGCCTACAGCATATGTTTAGGTTCTAACCCAAGAATAGAAGAGATTTTTTATATGGAGAATTTCCTGAGATCATGGAAAATTCTGAGGCTACATTCTTGATTTGGAGAACTTTGTTCTGTGATACCAGTGACCTTGAATAAGTGGTCAATGCCCAAGTGTTGGGGCATCAAGTTGAGATATAAAAGCAAAACATAAGTGCATGAACATTTGGACTGGAGTTCAAAAGAAAAAAAATAGATAGGAAGTGAGAAAAAGTGTAATTTGGAGTTGAAACAAAATCAATCAAGTGTTTTAGCAATTTTCTTATATCAAGTTTAGTTCAAAGCTTCTTTATTTTTTACTCCTACCTCAAATTACAGCTCTGAAGAAATTTGTTCCTATTGTTTATATTTCAATCTTCTTTTTAAGAAAGCTTTTTGAGCTTATAGGTATAGGGCAGGGATAATGTTATACCCTAAATAATAACCCATAGCAAATATGTTGAACCCTGAAGGGAAAAAAAAAAACAAAAACAAAAACAGTCACCTCCTTCCTTTGGGATTTACTGAAAATTGAGTTTAAAAAAAAAAGGTCCCTGAAAACAAACAAACAAACAAAACAACCTTGAAGGTCTGACCATCCTTACACAAATTGAGTCATAAACTCCAGGTGCTTTATCTCAGTCCTTGCTGGGATAACTCCACCTCCTTTTAAGTATTGCCCCTCACTTCACTGTCTCCTGCCTTCTCCTGCCTTTGACCTTCTTATCTTGAACCTTATCCTGTCAGGATTAAATTATGATCTTTTTCTGGAATTATGGCTTATCCCTGTGTCCTTGCCCTTCTTACCTGCCTTTGTTTCTCCTATAAGAATGTATACTCTGGTTATGTATTCTGTTTGCAAACCCTAGTAAGCTAAAACCCTACATAAGTTCCCTGCCTCAGTTTATCTGGACTGAATGCTTTGGACAAGAGTTGCATTTGGTCAGCTACCCTAAACTTTCCACATTAAAAATTAAAAACCAATCTCTGACAGCCTCAGTTTCTCTGATATTACAATATGAGCTCTGTTATAGTTTTCTACCCTTTTAAAATAATTACCTGCATATCCTATTCTTTGATAACTACTATAAAAATAGCATAAGATTGATTCAATTTTAATGACACTTAGGAGTATTAGGTATCTATAACACTTTGCAGGCATATGAGTATGAAAAGAAAAGTAAAATATTTTGCTTCTTTTGTTGTGGGTAAAGACACATGGAATGAGTAAAAGCAAGTCCTGTCAAGTTAGCAAGCAACAAGTATTTAAGTGGTTACTATACATCATATGTTGTGCTATGTCTTGAAAAATAGGTTGTTCCCCCCCCAAAGGATTTATGTTTTAATGGGAGAAGATAGCAAAAGGATATTGAAGTGTGTGTGTGTGTGTGTGTGTGTGTGTGTGTGTGTGTGTGTGTGCATTGACTCTGTGGTGGGAACAAAAAAACAAAAACAAAAACAAAAAAAACTTTATAGTGGAAAAGTCCGTAGAATGAAGGATGATTGATTTGGAAGCTTCCTTATATTGGAATCTTCAGGAAAGCTCACCAATAGGAGAAAAAGTCCTCAGACCTGAAGTAGAGTTTCCCATAGAAGCTGCGAGGCTTTTAGTGAAGTTATATACTGTAAATATGCAATAGAACAGATGTTCTTGATTCTGCGATTTTCTTTACCAACAATCCTGAAATAGGTGTCAAGATATCCAATTTTACTGGTTATACAAAATGCAAGATTCATCTGTCAGAAGGTCAAGAACAGCAGTAGAACTAGAGTAATAATGGGACAACAAAGTGGAAAACTATGAAGTGAAATCTGATTGTGGACAAGCATGTCCTTGGGGAACATGAATTAGGGCAATTGGGGTCTTTCAAGGGACAAGAAAAATGAGAAATAGAAAAAGATAGGTTGAATGAGCATGTATGTGGTATAAGATTAGAGTTATAAAGACTAAAATGTCAAGCTTCCATATCTTAGAGGTGGATCATTTCCAAGAAATTATTTGGTCCAAGATATGGTCCATATTGGTATATGACTGAAGTGGAGTGAAGCTAAAAATGTCTAAGATTTCAAAGGCCAGGGCTAAATAATTTGTGAACACCAATAAAATCTCTAAGGATGGAAAGTGGATGAAAGGAAGACTGAGAGCTATGAAATAACTCATTGAAAAAAATACAGAGAATAACCTAGAAAACAATGTTTAATAAAACAAGTATGTGAAGAGGGAAGTAGATTGAAGGTACCTTAAAAGAGAATAAAACATTATTTGGGGGCAAAGAATGATACAAAAGTGGCATTCCTCCATTTGTCTCTGTCATTTGAGAGGTCAAAAATGGTTGTAAAATACTGGGAAAAGTTTCAATGCAAATGGTATTTTCAGGGGAGAACTGGATGAATGGACATTTTGTTGAAATGACTAAAAATATAGTGAGTTTTCTGACTATAACAAAAGTCTCAAAAATCGGAGTAGATTGTATTAGGTGTTGAATGAACTAGGTTGGATTGAGATGAGGGATGAATAACATTTATTATTATATGAGCTGTTGGATAGTCACATGAGTTTGTTGATTACAGCATAAATAGGAAAACATAAAATCTCATTATGGATAGCCAGAATATCAACTAATCTATTGCCATGATATGATCTTTCTTGATTGAAAAAAAAATGTTTAGAGGATTTGCAGAGTTAATTTTTTCTGTGTTTGAAATAGAACTTAGAGTGGAATTGGGGCACCAGAACAGGCCTCTTCAGATAAAGCTCTGGGTGTAAGAATAGAGGAGGACATTGAGTAGGAAAAGGGAGATGGATAACCAAAGACAATGTCTTTTTCACATTTTTTTTAATCTAAGGCTAAGATTATTTTCCTTAAAATGGCATTCATTCACTTGTTTGCTATATATTTTACACCATCATTTAAATAGCACCTACATTTTTCTTTGATTGAATTTGCATCAGAGACTGTGTTTTATGAGCAAAGCAGAATTTCAGTCGCTCAAAAAGAAATTTGAGATGTGAAAATTTACATCCATCTCTACTCTAAATGATCATATGGATATTTGTTTCTGACCTGGGGTAGAGCCTTCTGAGCTTGTATTAGTCTGATCAAGCAGGCACACTCTGTACCTTGACCCCAACATATCATTTTGATACTCTTCAAGAATGAAAACCACCTCCTTGAGTAAATAGAGAAGAGCTGATTATCCTTTCTCACCAAAATTTGTATAAACTTGAAATCCATTTGCCTCCTCTCCAAAAGGAATCATACTATATAGCAAGTAGAAAGGCCATTAGACTTGGAGACAGAATACCTGGTACGGACAATCTGCAGGATAACTGGAAATGTATTTTATTTCTCTTAGACTGAGTCTTCATCTATAACATGATTTGATTGTACTATACCTTTTGAATGTATATTATATGGAAAATTTTCAGTCAGAATAGAACACTGTTTGAACAATTTTAAGAAATCAGAGGTCCTTAGAATTTGTATAGAAGATAGTGTCTAATCTTCTTCTATCCTACCAACTACATCTCCATTTCCTCTATACCCTGTACCATGCAGGGAATCTGAAGGCAGGCAAAAGGAAAGATTTCAAAGTACAAAATGCTAAAGAAAAATAATAGCTTTGCATGAAATTTAAAGGAGATTATAAATATCTATTTATTAAATATTCTTTCTGATCCATGCTGAATAATCATGGTCAGAATGATCTCTTGGAGCTGGAAATAATATGTGTGTGTGTGTGTGTGTGTGTGTGTGTGTGTATACACAGAAATAACTAATCAACTCTTGCTTTGTGGCAGAATATGGGAATAGAAGATAATTGTGATAAAAAAAATTATAAGATTGTAGATGAAGATGACCTATCTATAAATCCCCCCCAAAAAATATATCCGCTCTGTGGGTGTGTGTTGGTGTTTGCATTTGTGATTATGGTGACAAGTAATTGGACGCTGAGAAAATGCCCATGCATTGGGGAATGGCTAAACAAATTGCTACACATGATTGTGATGGAATATTATTATGTTATAAGAAATGATGAGCAGGATTGTTTCAGAAAATCCTGGTAAGATTTACATGGATTGATGCAAATTGAAATGAGCAGAATCCAGGAATGTTTTACATAGTAATAACATTATTGTAATAATAATCAATTGTGAAAGACATAACTACTCTAATCACGACAATGATCCAAGACAATTCCCAAGCTCCCATGATGAAAAATGCTATCTACTTACAGAGAGAGAACTGATGAACTTAAAGTACTGATTGAAGCATAATTTTTTCTTGATTACATTTCTTTTTCTTGATTAAATTTATTATTTATCTTAATTATATTTATTATTTTTGCCACATTAATATGAAAATATATTTTGTGAAATTTCACACATATAATTAAAATAATGCTTGACTTCTAAATGGGTCAGCAAGGGGCTAAAGAGAAGAACAAAATTTAAAACTAAAGATTTTAAATGAATATAAAAATAAAGACAAATTAGTTAATGAATGAACAAAATCAATGAGTAAATAATCAAACAAATAAATTGGGAGAGGGCTAGTTTAACAGTGGTTTCAGGTGCTAAATCCAAAGATACTGAGACTACCATTTGAGTAAGCCTTGATTTGTACAGCTAGGTTCACAAATTAATTCCATAAGTCTCTTTTAATGTAATGATGATATAATTCTCCTTAGTGATATTGATTTGATGCATATTATAGTCTAGTTTTAATTTCTATCTTCTCTTGATGGTTTTGATCTACTGTCCATATATCTTACACATGCATGTTTCTACTACTGTCCTCTGAATTAGATTGTAAATTTGCTGATTTCAGGGATACTTAAATCAATCTTAACAGTGCTCAGCATAAACAATGTGTCACTGAAGTGGAGCGTTTAAACCATGGCCCTCTATTACACTCCATGTTGTAATGCTTTGAATAGAAAATAATTTATTAAGTCAAGATTCTGGAGAAAATGACTTGCATTTCTATTAGTACCTCTCAATCATTGTCTGATATAAAGCATTTGTTTCCAAATCCATTTGGCAGGGAGAACCAAGGGCTAATATGTTACCAAAGAAAGTTTTCCTCCATATTCCCAGTGTAACTAAAGTAGTAAGTACCATTCATCCCATGGGAAAGTTTGTTCCTGGGCTTTTCCATTTCATTTTAGCTGAGTCACAGATTTTAAAATAGGTGAGATAAGTTTTGGGAAAGGAGCCAACATTTTTTTTCTTTTATTCATCCCTTGAACTCTTCAAATTTACCCATCACTGATTGACAGAACACATCCCTAACTGTGGAATTTTTTGCAGCCCTGAAGGGATGCTGCTCATTGTAATTTGATCATAAGAAGATAACCTTCCCTCATTTCAAATCTAAAATTAAATGTCAGCTTTTCTTCCCCATAAACATCAGTTTTTGCAGATTCTTGCCTAATTAAACATCTCCAAAATAATTAATCTGAAAAAAGAAACTTCCCTAATATTTCAGCTATTGAAATTTGTGCCATACCAATAAATTTGATAACCTAAGTGAAATGGAGGAATATCTACAAAAATATAGATTGCCCAGATTAACAGAAGAGGAAATAAATTACTTAAATAGTCCCATTTCAGAAAAAGAAATAGAACAAGTCATTAATCAACTCCCTAAGAAAAAATCCCCAGGACCAGATGGATTTACATGTGAATTCTACCAAACATTTAAAGAACAGTTAACTCCAATATTATATAAACTATTCGAAAAAATAGGAAATGAAGGACTCCTACCAAACTCTTTTTATGATACAGACATGGTACTGATACCTAAACCAGGTAAAACAAAAACAGAGAAAGAAAATTATAGACCAATCTCCTTAATGAATATTGATGCAAAAATCTTAAATAAAATATTAGCAAAGAGATTACAGAAAATCATTCCTAGAATAATACACCATGACCAAGTAGGATTTATACCAGGAATGCAGGGATGGTTCAATATTAGGAAAACTATTAACATAATTGACTATATTAATAACCAAACTAACAAAAACCATATGATAATCTCAATAGATGCAGAAAAAGCATTTGATAAAATCCAACATCAATTCCTATTAACAACATTAGAGAGTATAGGAATTAATGGACTTTTCCTTAAAATAGTCGGTAGCATCTATTTAAAACCATCAGCTCGCATCATATGTAATGGTGATAAACTGGAACCATTCCCAATAAGATCAGGGGTGAAACAAGGATGTCCACTATCACCATTACTGTTCAATATTGTATTAGAAATGCTAGCCTTGGCAATCAGACAAGAAAAAGAGATTAAAGGAATTAGAGTAGGTCATGAGGAAACCAAATTATCACTCTTTGCAGATGTTATGATGGTCTACTTAGAGAACCCTAGAGAATCAACTAAAAAATATTAGAATTAATCCACAACTTTAGCAAAGTTGCAGGATACAAAATAAATCCACATAAATCATCAGCATTTTTATACATCACCAACAAAATGCAACAGCAAGAGATACAAAGAGAAATTCCATTCAAAATAACTATCCATAGTATAAAATATTTGGGAATATATCTGCCAAGGGAAACTCAGGATCTATATGAGCAAAACTACAAAACACTCTCCACACAAATAAAGTCATATCTAAACAATTGGAAAAACATCAAGTGCTCTTGGATAGGTCGAGCGAATATAATAAAGATGGCAATACTACCTAAACTAATCTATCTATTTAGTGCTATACCAATCAAACTCCCAAGAGATTATTTAACTGAACTAGAAAAAATAACGACAAAATTCATCTGGAAAAACAAAAGGTCAAGAATTTCAAGGGAATTAATGAAAATAAATGCAAATGAGGGTGGCTTAGCTGCACCAGATCTAAAACTATATTATAAAGCAGTGGTCACCAAAACCATTTGGTACTGGATAAGAAATAGAGTAGTGGATCAGTGGAATAGGTTAGGTTCACAGAACAAAATACTGAATGACAATTGTAATCTAGTATTTGATAAACCCAAAGACCCCAATTTTTGGGATAAAAACTCACTATTTGACAAAAACTGCTGGGATAATTGGAAACTAGTCTGGAAGAAATTAGGCATTGACCCACACCTAACACCATATACCAAGATAAGGTCAAAATGGATTCATGATCTAGGCATAAAGAATGATATTATAAACAAATTAGATCAATGTAGGATGGTTTACCTCTCAGACCTGTGGAGGGGGAAGGAATTTGTGACCAAAGAAGAACTAGAGGTCATCATTAATCACAAAATAGATAAGTTTGACTATATCAAGTTGAAAAGTTTTTGTACAAACAAAATGAATGCAGACAAGATTAGAAGGGTAGCAGTAAACTGGGAAAATATTTTTACATCCAAAGGTTCTGATAAAGGCCTCATTTCTAAAATATATAGAGAATTGACTCAAATATATAAGAATTCAAGCCATTCTCCAATTGACAAATGGTCAAAAGATATGAACAGACAATTTTCAGACGAAGAAATTGAAACTATTTCCGGTCATATGAAAAGGTGCTCCAAGTCACTATTGATCAGAGAAATGCAAATTAAGACAACTCTGAGATACCACTACACACCTGTCAGATTGGCTAAAATGACAGGAAATGATAATGATAACTGTTGGAGGGGATGTGGGAAAACTGGGACACTGATACATTGTTGGTGGAACTGTGAACAGATCCAACCATTCTGGAGAGCAATTTGGAGCTATGCTCAAAGAGTTATCAAACAGTGCATACCCTTTGACCCAGCAGTGTTTCTACTGGGCCTATATCCCAAAGAGATTTTTAAGGAGGGAAATGGACCCACATGTGCAAAAATGTTTGTGGCAGCCCTTTTTGTAGTGGCAAGAAACTGGAAATTGAAAAGATGCCCATCAATTGGAGAATGGCTGAATAAATTATGGTATATGAATGTTATGGAATATTATTGTTCTGTAAGAAATGACCAACAGGAGGATTTCAGAGAGGATTGGAGAGACTTGCATGAACTGATGCTGAGTGAAATCAGCAGAACCAGGAGAACATTATACACAGCAACAAGACTATACGATGATCAATTTTGATGGACATGGTTCTCTTCAACAATGATGTGATTCAAACCAGTTGTGCTGCGATGAAGATAGTCATATACATCCAGAGAGAGGCCTGTGGGAACTGAGAGTGAACCACAACACAGCATTTTAACGCTTTCTGTGAATATTTCCATGCATTCTGTTTTCCTTCTTAGGTTGTTTTTTTTTTCTTCTTTTCTTTCTAGATCTGATGTTTCTTGTGCAGTAAGATAACTGTATAGATATGTATACATGTATTGTATTTATCATATAACTTATCCTATCTAGCATGTATTAGATTACCTGTCATCTAGGGGTGGGGGGTAGGGGGAGGGAAAGGAAAAGCTTGGGGAAAAAAAGTTTTTTTTGCAAAGGTCAATGTTGAAAGGTCACTCATATGTTTTGCAAATAAAAAGCTTTATTAAAAAAAAAAAAGAAATTTGTACCATAAATGAACCCCTTGTTTCCAGTCTGACATGTTCCATCATGTACTTGGTAGTCAGCACAAAGGGTTAATCATTCTGTAGGAAAGGTATCAGCCACACTGCTGGCATGAGTTTTCATCCTCTCCCCCTTTCTTCTATAAAATGGGACAATGTGGTACCATTTGAGATGCAATGACAGATCACCTTGTAGTATCCACCTGCATTTATCTAGATCATCTCTGAGATAATAGCAGTCCTTCTCTCTCCTAAACTTGCACCCATCATCACTGGTTGCACCTATAAGGAGAAGTTGTATTTAAAAGTAATTGAAGGTTTCAGGCCCAGCAACAGTTCCCCGTGGCCATTCCATCAATGAGTGCTAGTCCTGCTGTTTTTTTTTTTTTTGTTGTTGTTGTTGTTGTTTTTAATAAATTACACTTAATTTATCTACATGAATTCTATCTCTTTTATCAGAGTGAAATCTTGAACAAAGATTTTCTTTTAACAACTTGAACTCTGACAAGTCATTCATACTCCGAGTCAGTTTCTTTATCGGCTAAATGAGAAGTGTCAGACTAGATAGGGCTTTTTTAAGGTAGCTCACAGTTTTTAACATTTTATGATTCTAGAAAAGAAGTAAAGAAGTGAAAAAGTAAGAAGTTAGAAAGCAAAAGAAAAGGAAGGAAGAAGGAAGGAAGGAAGGGAAGGAGGGAGGGAGGGAGGGAGCGAGGAAGAGAAGCAAGAAAGAAGGAAGGAATGAAGGGAGAGAGGGAGAGAGAAGAAAAGAGGGAGAGAGGTAAAAAGAGAGGAAAGAAGGGAGCCTTTGTCAGAATGGTGAAGTCCATGGATCCCTATTCAGAATAATATTTTTAAAGACTTAAAACAAAATACTTGATATTACAAAGGAAACCAATTATATTGAAATATATTTATTAAAATATTAAATTCATGAACTTGCTGAGAACACACTTTCAAAATGATTTTTAAATCTTTCTGTCCGCTAAATTCTTTAGCTCTTTCATAATAATAGGTGATATTTACAGTGCTTTAAACCTTACAAATTGTTTATACACACACACACACATATATATATGCATATATGTATATATACATATATATATATATATATTATTTGACTGGAAACATAACCAAATGAGAAAAATAATATGTGTTGTCATATCAGTTTTTCACATAAAGAAACTGAGTCCAAGAAAGTTGGCATTTGAATTGAGTTCTTTTGGCTTTAAATAGACATCTTCTGATTCACTAGGGTCACTTTATAATACCCATTGAGCTCTGAAACATACATAGTTTGTATGTTTATTTAACTTTGAATATGTGAAAATTTTATTGCCCTAATTTGAATTTTAATATCTGTCTAATTCTTACTTTTGCTTCCTACAAAATCTATCAAGAAAATTTGTACTTAAACATTCAGTAAATATTTGTTTACTAGCAAATGAATTTAGCATTGGAGCCAACCAAGGAATTGTCTAGACTGTGCACCCAACAGTTTATGTGATATTTCTTGACCACAGGATCTCTGCTTTGTAATATACTTACAATACTAATTCCCTCTAGAATAAAGTGGGGCAATCATATAACAGCTGGGTCTCTCATGGAGAGGAGTACCCTCAGCTCCATCTTTGACATTCAGAGGCATGAGGAGGATGGGTAATCATTCCTGTCCTTCAAGAGCTTTAGAATACTTATTATATGAAGAAAATAGGGATAAGTAGCAGGCAACATTTTTCTGGAAAGGGAAATGAGGTTAGAGGAAGAAGTCCTATTTCTTTCAATTCAATGAGTGCTCATTAATGCCTACTATAGGAAAGTTAAATAGGTAGCATCAGGATGGGGCCTGGAGGCAAGAAAGGAACAGTTGTATCTTGTTCCATTATGGATCACTGATCTCTGTGTTCCAAAGTCTTTGCTAGTATTTGGTATGTCTTTTGTCTTATTCTTTGGAAATCACAGAATATTGGAACTCAAAATCATTAAGGAAAATATGAAGCATTCTTAATAAGTAAAACTTTATTCACATTTTGGCAGATTCATATAGAAAAAAGAAGAAATACTTCAAAATAATTTGTTTTATTTCTGTACACATTCAGGCAACTATGTTTTCACACACAAACATATAAACACACATATATGATCCTATGCCACACACTCAAAAACTGTTCACTTTACCAATCATTGAATGGATCATTATTGGTCTTCAGTTAACTTCGAAGTTCCACATTGATCTTAATTAATTAAGCTATATTTATATTGAATCTTTTCAGCTGGCCACCTTGTGCTGGGCTCTTATTCTCAGTCCTTAGGAATATTTCAAGGTAAGGACATGACTGAGCTATAGGACTGGGTTAATGACCCTTTACTTTTAAACTGCAGGCTTCCTAAGAAAATGAACAATTAAGAAAGTCTTATTTAAATTACCTTCCATAAAATGCCTGGTTAAAGTTCCCTCTCCTTACTTCCTCTCCCTTTTCATCTTCTCTCATCCTCAAGTTCAAATCTTCTGCCATAAATTTAAAAATAAAGGCATTTTTGATTACTAAATGGTTTTCCACATGCAGTGAAATAATTTGACTTAATGAATACAAAATGATTCTGCTGAAATTCATTTATCTGGATTTAGTGTGTTTAAATACCAGGAAGGATCAAGGAATTCATATTGGTTACTTATGAGCTAATTAGATAATCAGGATTTAATGAAAATCAACAGTTATTAGCTAATCAGTTCAGCTTGGTGACTATTGGTCTGCTTTAGCAGGACAAGAATAATTAAGCAGCACTTAAGGTATGGGAAGAACGCTAGTCAGAAATTGATGTGCCTATGGAAGCCTCCAAATGGCGGCCGTTTAATGGTCCTTTATACGTCTCCATGGCAACCCACTTTGGTAATTCACAGAGCCTCGGTATAGGAAAACAAGGGGCAGAGTGTTCTTAGGAAGGTGCAATCCCCTTTAAGCAGATCTATAAGCATCGCAGATGAACAGAACTCTAAACATTCCTCCATGAATATTCATGAAGTAAGTTGTTTTTTGTAGCCTGCCTAGTCAGCAGTCACAAAACACATGGTGTGTGTTGGCAGCATCTTGCCTAGGTAGAGGGCTATGGACTGAGGCAATGGCAGGAACTAGGACCTGCGAGGCTGACTGACATTTCCATCTGTAGCTAAGGCTGGTAATTAACAGGAAGGAGTGTGCCTGAAGCATTGCACCATCTGCTAGGGAAACGGCTCAGTAAGAAAGGAGCTGGGTAGCATCTCAGTGGTGGCTCGATCTGGTTCCGACATGAGGCCGGGCATCTGTTAGCTGAGGAGATAGGCTATTAGGAAATTCAACTGGGAATGAACAACAGGGAAAGAGCACTCTGACCTAGCCCATAAAAGCCACTCTTCAGAAATGGTGTCTTTTTATCTTACTTACACAAGTCTTCTGAAAATGGTTTGCTGAGGGACCATTATGGATCTGTTTGAAGTAACACAATGGTTTCCAAAACACTGTTTTATTCCAACATGAAATTCTTGAAATCAGGATACAGCTGTCATCTTTTGACAATAGAGCTAATTTCAGAGCAAGGATATGAGGTTAAATTCCTTCTTTTGTTGTTTGGATTGGGGAGAAGGGGGAAAAAACAAAATTAACATTTAAATATCATACAGTTCAACTCCAAGAACACAGAAAAATCCTGGGACTACCCTGATGGAGAATAAGTGGGGCAGAAATCACCTCAAAATTTTATAGGCTCAAAATGTTTTCGTGTGTCGTCTTTGGTTTGGTGATACCATTGTAATTTTCTAACATAAGCCTCTCTTTTTCTGTTGTACCATTATTACAATTCTTAGCCTCCAATCAAGCCAAGCTTCTGGACTTGGGTTTCAGCACAGTTTAATAATTACTTGGCTTAATGAACGAATTCTTTCCAAAGAAAGAATTTCTTTCTAAAGAAAGACTCATTCTTTCTAACTAAAGTACATTTGAACATTTGAGTGCTATGAGGATTTGCCCAACCATGGAGTTTGCAGAAAAGCTCATATCTATGAAGTAACATAACATAAAAAAGATAAAAACTTTTTTTCTACCAATCTACCATCTTCTTTAAAAGTTGCTTCATTTTTAGTGGCCAGGTCTTTTGAAACAATAAACACATTAACAATCCATAACAATTTGAATGATTTTCCCAACTAAAGAATCTAATAAAGGCTGAGCTTACAAGAATGCATTGTTGGGGAATCAGATGAATTGTTTATATTTACAGTTATTACTCTGTCAATTTAATTATCTTATGTTACAGAAAGTTTGTTATGAATATTATTCTTTATCAAGCTGTTGTTTGATGTAGTGAGATTTAGTCTTTATACCTGTAAAACAGAGATGATATACTACCAATTTTGTGGGTCAATTATAAAAAAGGTAGTTTGTAAATCTTAAAACACAACAGTAATGAGTTGTTACTACTATTCAGATATATACATAATTCTCCTAGGATTCTTCATTGATAAGATAGGGGATTCTAGATGTGTGCAGCACTTGACAATAGTGTACAAGATCTGGCGGGTCCTAGCAAATGATGACGATTTTGAATAAAATTTGATTGATGACCACATATCTGTCATCACAGGACCTGCTTTGGAAATTAAGAGAAGCTCCTCACCAGAAATGTTTCTGTACAGTCATAAAATTTCTGGGCACACCCTACAGTGTGTCTGCATTGATATAGGGTGTGCCCACATTGATGAAATCATGAATCATTAAAATATTGAAACAATATGGAACTGAATAAACAGACACTTTTTGATCCCTTGAGATGTGGTAGACATGTGATTTAAATAAATTGGAGATGTTTTGTCTCTTTGGCTTTCTCCTTTTGCTGGTTTTCCTAATCCACTATCATAATATCATAGAATCACATATAGACAGCTGAGAGGGATCTCAAAGGCCATCTGCACCAATTTTTTCACTTTACAGAGGAGAAAACTGAGGTTGTTGGAAGTTGTGACTTGTCTAAGTCACACAAATAAATATCAGTGACAAGATTTGAACCCAAATTCACTGACTCTAGTTTAAGTAATTTTTCTCCCTGTATCATACTGCCTCCCAAAAGCTCTCTCTTTTATTCACCAAAATTTATGAAATACTATATCCTCATTGTAAAAAGAGGAAATTGAGCTCAATGGCCTCTATGGTACCTTCTAGCTCTAAATGTATGATGCTAACCTCATGAAGAGGAGCATCATGGAACCAGCAATTGTCTCAGAGTTAGTAAGATATGAATGAATGCACCTTCTGCCTCTGACACATATTGGTAATACAACCACAGGTAAGTTGCTTAACCTCTCAGTCTCCAATTAACTGCAAGACTGGAATCTGCAGAACAGTTGGAAATCTGTAATTGCAGAGAGAAGACTTTCATTGAGAAATACTCTTTTCCGCCCTTTCTCTGCCTTTCTGTCTCTTTTTTTAGGTTCTCTTTCTCTGTCTCTCTGTCTACTCTCTCTCCATCTTTGTCCCTCTGTTTCTCTCTCTGTCTCTTAACAGTGAATCTCTCTTTTTTCTATGTCTTTATAACTTTGTCTCTATATCTCTCTGTTTCTGCCTGTTCCTCTGTCTCTTTCTTTCTTCTCTATGTGTGAGCACACACATATTAAAAAAAAATGTATATGGAAGCTGTGAACCAGAGTGGATGAAAAGACCATAATGTCTGCAGCAGCCATTCCAATATATTGTGTAACCTGACTATTATTTTTGCTATGTAGTTTGCCCTTGTTTATGACTATGTTCAGCTCTGAACTCTTGCTCCCGTACTCGGGGGAGCTCTTCCTTTTCTGAGGATACTCTCTATTGCTGATGTTTTGATGTCCCCAAGCCCTGTAGTTACTTAATGTTTGATATTGTGCTTCAATATGTCCTCATTGCATGCTTTTGACACATTCAGGCTCCCCAAAGAACTGGTGTTTGCCTATGTTGCTCTCTTCTACTCATCCTGGGCTGCACTCAATATCACTTCAAGGTCAAGAAACTGGCTGCAATCCAAGTCAGTGTTAATGTTAAGAATATCTCATGGATTCTATAAATGAAACTACCAAAGGAGTATGATAGAATATACAGTATGTGGCAGAAAAAAAGTCTTCTTGCTATAGAGGAAGTTTCAAATCACCACCAGTTTGTAGATGCAAACTCGAATCCATGCAATGCAAAAAACACAGAAAAATGTATTATGTATCTACTCTTTCTAGAGTTCCTGGCTATCTGTTAGCTATAATTTAGAGAAGTCAGAGCTCCTGGCCTCATGGAGATTGTTGTCTAATAGAATAAGGCAGGAACACAAATATCTTAAATACAAAACACTGTATCATAAAGCATATTGGAGAGCCACAAGGAAAAAGTTTGAGAAAAGCTCATCAGGAGGTTGGGGAAACATTAAAGATTGCCTTATTACCTACAAGGAAGTGGTTCTCTGAAATGTCATATATTGTGTGCAGAATGGTGATATCTATTAATAATACTATAATTATTTCCATAAAATTAATATCATTAGAAGATCTCTTTTTTTAATTATTTTTTTATTTTATTTGCATAACATATGTGTGGGTAATTCTTCAACAATAACCCTTACATAGCTTTCTGTTACAAATTTTTCCCCCCACCTCCCCACCCCTCCCCTAGATGGCAGGATAGAGGATCTCTTTTCAAAAAAATTTCTGGTGTATATTTAATTCTTGCAAAAGTTTTATGACAAAGGCAAAAGTAGTACTAATGAAGTTGTGAACACTAAGATTCAGATGGATTTAAGAAGTTCTGTTCCTTACATTTGAAGATGATACCAAAGACCCAATGGTCTTAGGCATTGTGATTTACATTTCTAATATTTGTATGGTTTGTGTTGAATTACCAAAAATCTTTTTTTTCTTTTTTCTCTTTTGACTAGTAGTTCTTGTGTATGTGGAACTGTGGATAGCAGTGTACCTGTGAAATGAGAGATGATTTCTCTTCAAGACTATCATCATGTAAGAACACAGAACACGTGACATCAAACCTCACTGATACCATGCTCTGACCAAGTAAACATGGATGCTAATAAAGCAGAGCCATTAAGGATTTTACAATCCTTTTATTTTAAAATTTCCTATCTGCATTCTTGTATTCCTAACAGAGACAGTTAACCTTCCCCACCCAACTTCTACCAGGAAAACTTCTTGGGAAACCTAGAAAATATATCCCTGCATTTTATAAGTTACTAAAGCTTAGGGAGTTCTGATCCTCATTATATGATCTATCAAATCTGGGTAAGGCATCAAGGTAGGTCAATGAATACACATTTAGTAAGTGACATTTATTATGTACTGCAACTGTGCTAAATTCCAGGGATAACAAATAAAATTTAAAAGACAGATCCTGTCCTCAGGGAGAATATAATCTAATGGAGGAAGTAAACATGCAAAGGAGGAAGGTACAAATCCAAAAATCCAAAAGCAGCATAGCTGATGGCAAATAGTGATTAGATTGCACTGAGACCTCCTTTTAAATAGAGACTCTGTAGCATATGGGCAAAGGTCCAGTCAGAGAGGCATGTATGATAAGTGAGTACAGAGGCAGATTCAATCTTCCAGAATAATAGGATTTCTCAATGATGAGTTCCTGGAGGAAAAAAGGCATAATGAATAAGGTCAAAGTAGTCTAAAAACAATGTAGCTGGTAGGAAATGGAGATCCCTCTACTTTATGTAGGAATTCTCCTTAATTTAAGGTCACAACCAGTACATTTATACATTGACATATAACATTCATCTTTCCTGCTTAAATATTACAAGTACAGCCACATTTATATGCACCCAAAAGAGCAGACCAAGAATAAGAACAAGGGCAAAACTTTTTAAAGAATTAAGTTAAAATCTATCCTCAGAAATCTATTTAATGTGTGACACTGAGTAGATAGCATATATGTATGTATATACATATATAATGTATGTGTGTGTATCCATTTATATCAGTGAAATCATAAATCCAACAAAAATTCTGTACCATGAAAGTTTGTGTCAGGGATTTGAGTTACTGACATATGAAAGAGAGATACAAAAATGCCATAGAAGGAATTCCAAAATAAACTGGAATTCCTTGAGGTTTGTTCTGAGTTTGACTATTCCAGACTTTTAGCTACTTTAGGGGGACTTATAAAGCTTTCCAGAGAAGAAGCAAAGCAGTAGAAGAACTTGATAGTCATTTTTTGATAGCAGTGGGATCTTGATCATTTCTCCAAGTATTCTTTTTGTTTAATCAGAGTTCTTCCATATCAGAGAATCTCTGTCTGAAAGTGTTCTGTATTTTGCAGGAAGGAAAGTGTCCTATTTTAAATGGAAGAATTGTTTTTTCATCTCTGGTGTCAGTGTCATGAGTTATCAATTAATGAGATTTACTAGGAGACAGAAATTTCTAAAAATGGAAATTCCAGATATTAGATTTCCCTGGAAGAGGTAGGACAATGGTACCAAGGAGGAAAAAATGGTTCTGTGAAATTTTATGATTGTCACCTTAAAATACATAGTATTTAATCTAGACAATTTCTCCTTTATCAAGAATTTAAAAGAAGAAATGTTCACATGAAGTCTTCTATAATAATCATATTCCTATATGAACCTTGAAATAATAAAAGATAAGCTAAAAGTTGATGTTAGTTCACCATACCATGACTCAATAAGCATCTTTCCACTTAGACTATGGACATTACTTGGTATTTAAGAATGTTATTTTGATTGGCTAAATTATGTTTGTTCTTTGATAATTTCATATACACCCTTATATTCAGTTCATGCAAGAGAACATCTTTTGTATTCTATGTTTGGTTATATTGTCCAAAGCATCAAGGAATCCAAATAATTGAACTAAATTTTCTAGGAAAAATATAAAATGTTTTTGCCATATTCAATGAAATCTACCACTAAATTTATTTACATAGGTTATACAATGAAGTGATTAATGAAATGACTTATGAAGAAGTTCTCTGAAGGACTCTGAAGTACTCTGAAGAAGAGGACAACTGGAGGATGGAGGAAAGAGGCTGAGAATGGACTTACAAGTCATTTCTAATATCTCAAGTTCTATGAGGGATTAGAATTTTGCTCTATAAGGCAGAACTAGGACTAAAGCCTGGAAGTGACTGAGAGACAACATTTTGTACAATATAGGGAAGACATTCTAAAGTTCACACAAATAACCTAAAGCTTCCTACAAATGAAGTGCATACTCTTTACCATTAGAAATGTTCGATAATAGAACAGTCTAAGATCTAGTTGATATGCTGTAGAAAGAGTTTCCTGACTTAGGTAGGAGGTTAGACAGCATAGTCTTCAAGGATCCTTCCAAATCTAGCATCCTTCCTGAGTGAAATCCAAGTCAAACAGATAATCATTCATTTCATGGCTATATACTCCATCATTAACACTACGGTGAATCTTCTGACAGATTCATGGAATTTTAAAGCTTGGTTTCTGCCCTCAAAAAACTTGAAACAAATTAATTTTGAATCAAGAATGCAAGTTAGCATTCAGAGCCATGCATTTTCTTAGCACTGAATGATTGATTATTGATTCTACTTTGCAACAATTATAGCTTATGTGAACACAGCACTTAATGGTTTTAAAGAATTTAAATATGTTGCACATCTTTCCTGTCACCACAACCCCATGTGATGATAGTTCAAGTTTTATTTAAGCCTAATTTTTGAATTCAGACTGAATCTTTTGATTCTAAAATTCAGAAAATTTTAAAAAATAAAAATAGACATTTTTAAAAAGGACAAAATAATTATTGTTTATATTTCTATGACATTTAATGTTTACAAAGAATTTGATTCCCTATCCAACAATATCTAAGGATGGAGGAAAGATGAGTATTATAAGTGTCATTTTACAAATAAGGAAATGGAATTTCAGTACACTTAAATGATTTGGCTAAGTTAATAAATAGAAAAATTGGGATGTGAACCCAGATCTTCTGACAGTATGCTTGGTGCTCTCCCAGTTGGCGAAATACTAGATTTTTGGTTAAAAAAATGTGTCATTTTATTGCAATAGGTGTTACAATTTGATAGAAAAATGTTGAATTTGAGACCAGTGGACTGGCTTTTGAGTCCTGGACTAAAATCACCTATGAAATCTCAGACAACTCACTTGAAATTTTAGGTCCCTTCCTTCCTTAAATGCCAGTTCTATCATCTGTAAAACAAAGGGACAAAACAGATGGTCTCCAAAGTTATTTCAAGCTCAAAATGCTATAATCCTAAGAAATATGGAAAAAAGTCGAGTTAGATAAGACTATATATTCATTAGCATTATTCTGAGTCAGCTCACATGTGTAATGAAATAATAGAACCTTTCAAAAATAATCAAAAAAAAAAGAAAAGGGAAAAAATGGGAGTAAGTAGATGGGCTCAAATATTTACTTAATTGAAAAGTTTGACTCAGAATGCAAAACAACAAAAACAACAATCAACTCCATTTTCTTGCTCTGACATTTTAAGAACTTTAGGCTAAAAAATGTTGATTTTGAAATCAATTATGCAAGCATTTTTAGAAAGGTGTGGAGAGTACGCATATTTCTCCCCCATATCAGCATCTAATTTATCAGGGGTATAGGGTGGCCAGATTCCTCTATAACCACAGAAATTCATTTCTGGGAGACCATGTCTAATCCCATTCAAAAGAGTGTTGGCTAGGGACTGGACAAGCCTCCCTGTACAGCTGGTAAAATAGACTAGCCTATTTTTCCCCTTCCTATTTTATTTCCTTTCTCATTCAGATATCAGTTTCTAGGCCAGCAGGTTTCCTTCAGCATTCAATCAATGGCAATATGTCCTCAATCAACATTTTTCATTTTTTTTAATGCAACACTGTCCTTTAAAGCTTTCTGCAGCTGGTTGGCAACTGAATTGCTGCCAATAGCCTCAGAGAGCCCTACTTTATTATGTGCACATCAGTAGCCTTCCCCAAGCAAACCAAATGTATGGGAGAAAATCTGATGTGACTGTGAACTATATACAGGTACCAGAGCAAACTCACTTTTCTATCTTGCAGTCTTAGAAAGATCAGAATTAGTACAACAACAGATGGGGCTGGAGGACAGGAGGGAAAATGGGCTCATTGTGTGAGAGGTGATTTTCATAGAAAGACATGAGGAATCTATGAAGTCAGTGTGTGGGTTGGAAGGAAGAGCTGAACTAGAAAGTAGTCAAATCCTCTTATGTATCAAGAATGTTCAACTAAGTATCACAAAACTCTGCTTCTGGATCAAGTAATCCTTAACAATTAGGTAAGTGAATTCCTATCTCCAGATTTCTATTCTTTCATCAATAAAATTAGAGCATTTGGACTCCTTGATTTGATTTTTGACATAAATACTGATTATGGACCTTGAAGAAATTCCATGTGTTCAATGCTATTGAATATTTCTGAAAGTCCTACTCAGTGAATATGATGTTTTCAGCAAATATAGATCTAAACAATAGGTTATCTAATACTACTACCACAGAAATTCATGCACGTGATCTCCACTAAACATTTGGGTGAAGGTATATTTGACTGCCGAGTGTAAGTTTCCCTAGCAAAGTATCTAACTTTTTGAATGTTACAGCTCCTATTATTAATACATCATTATAAATGGAGGGTTTAAGAACATACAAGCTCTAATTGTCTATTAGGCAAATAGATAAACAGCCATTTTATTGCTCCTTCCATTTCTAATAAACTATGCTCTAAAATGATTCTGTCCCTGTTATTCTATATTCTAACTAATATTTTATAACCTAGGTTTTAAGATCCTTTTCCATCTTTGCCTTCCTATAATTCTAAGATTCTATATTTCTAATAATTCCAGTAATCAAATGGCATGCCACGGAAAATGTTCTATGTGCAGATGTATTTGAATAGACAACTAGATGAAAAAAACAATTATATACTGAGTGATTGAAATCTTGCCATTGCAAGTCATCAGTAGAGTCTGTTCACAGAACTTCTTTTAAGTTTGGTCCAAGCTTGTGTCTATCCTAGAATAGGTAAATAGAGAGGAAGAGAAGAAGAAGAAGGATAGACAGACAGAGACAGAGACAGAGACAAGTAGAGAGAGAGACAGAGACAGAGACAGAGAGAAAGAAATAGAAACAGAAAGAGAGAGAGAGACAGAGAGAGACAGAGAGAAAGAAGGGAGGGAGGGAGAGAGTGCCTTAAAACTGAAGAAACCGATCGCTCCTTACTGAAGACTGCTGCTTCTCTTATTGGGGCGAGACCCTCTGAGGCTGCGTCTATTTCCCAGAATCCTTCGGCAGCAGTCTGTGGCTTGCAGTCTCTCCCCAGCCTTTCCTGACTGCGTGTTTTTCTTGCCAGGACTCCATGTAACAGCTGCTGAAGCATCCGATTACCGCATGTGTGTGCACAGATGGGGCTGTGCTGCAGTGACCCTGCTTCTCTGTTAAGCCTGACTGTGCTTGGCCATCTTCCTTGGCATTCAACGTGGCTCAGAGAAGATGTTGATGAAATTGGGCAAGAAGTCTGGTGCGATACATTTGAAGGGTTGGAGATACAATTTGTAGATGTAAGAAGGATAAAGAAAAGTCAACATTCTAGAAACTTTCGCCTTGATTTGGAATTGGATGCCCTGCTGAGATCTGTTAGTGGATCATTCTGATGGGAGTGCCTTCCCCTGGTGCGGAGCACAAACCTTTCAGGGATCATGGGATTGAATAATTCTGGTCCGTGTCTCCCCCTAAGCCATCACCCTTCCCAGGCTTGTTTTGCTATCTTGCAATTAAGGCTGTGCTATTTGGTTCTCCACAGCTTGTTCTTACTCCTCGATAAATGCGGCCAATATACTTTTTGTCATATTCACCTGAAAATGTGTGCAATTCTTCCTTTTTCTTTTTTGCATGTAATTCTTGAATGAAAATATTATCTTCTAACAAGCAATCTGTTTATGACCACCATGGATTAGGATTATAAATTTAGGATTGCAAGAGTCCATAAAGGCCCTTCCTAGGCCTCTATTTAGAAAAGACTCCAGATGTGCTTCTCACTTATGCTTCTTTTATTTATTTGTTGCTGAGGCAATTGAGGTTAAGTGACTTGACCAGGGCCACACAGCCAGGAAGTGTTAAGTGTTTGAGGTTAGATTTGAACTCAGATCCTCTTAACTTCAGGACTGGTGCTCTATCCACTGTTCCACCTAGCTGCCCCCTCACTTATGCTTCTTTTCCCAGAATCCTTCTGTTTCTCCTCACCTATTCCATTGTGCCTTTCAGAAACCTCTGCTTTGAAGCCCTCTTCTCCTATTGGGTGACTGCCTCTGAGGCTGGGGGTGGGAGGGTCACCATTTTTTGGAAAGATATCATCCTTCCCCACACTTATACTGGAATCTCTCCCAGCAACCCCTTCTTTCTCCTTCTCAATTGCATTGAACATGTTGCATGTATCCTTCCTTGTGTGTTATATTCCCTTATGAGAATGAAGAATCATTGATGTTAGAGATTCTCTTAATTGTTTATATTTGTATTTCTAGAACGTTTCAGAGCTTCGCATGTATAGTGTGTGTTTAATAAATTGTGTTCTTGTCTATGTGTTTACCGATCTATTTATACTTTCTAGTCCACCTCATTTTATATATGAGGAATTTAAAGTATAAGGAGTTTAAATGTCTTGACCAAGATAATTCATATTTGACATTATATTAATTTATGTTACTTTGTAAATATTTGATATTTATTTGTCTATGTGTGTGTTATGCTGTACTACTAGAATGTTAGTTCCTTATAGGTAGTTTTTCTTCTTCTTTTACATTTTTATCTTTTTATCTCCACTTTCTAGCACAGTGCTTGGCACATAATAGCTGATTCATAAATATTTGTTGAATTGAATTATATAAAATGTAAATTATAATTATAGTTTGAAAGCATCACAAATTACCTACCCAGATATAAGCCATATTGTGCTCTAAAACATCAAAGATCTAGCAACTTCTAAATATTTTGCTAAGCAGATGTCAAATAAGAATATAGGCACAAAGTTTCTATTTTTAATCCATATGATCAAGAAACATTTATTGAGACTATAAAAACACTCAATAAGATATAGTCTATGTATCCATGGAATACCTAATTTAGATGGGAGATAATAAAAATTTAATAAAATATAAGTAAATAAGTAAAAATTATATATAAGTATGCTGTGTTTTGAGGAGAACTATTGACTTGAAAACAGTATAGTTAAATAGATTTGGGACTCTATAAACTTGGAAGGAAAGTTTCCTGGATTGTGCCCAGGAAATTATACTTACATCATGCTATTTAATATTTTTATTTATGATATTAATCAAAATGTATAAAGCATGTTTTTCAAATTTGCAGAAAGCATTAAGCTATCCTTGCCTCAACTTTTAAAGTTTTCTGCATGTAGGCTCCCCCCTACCTTTGTGGTCTTATTTCATGTGCTACCTTTTCATCTACCAACGCATTCCAAAACACAGGTTTACCAATTGTTGGTCCTTCTTATATGGCATTCTAACTTCTGTCTCTGTGTCCTTGTGAGATCAAAGGTGGTCTCGCATGACCAGAAAGTAATTCTCCCTTATCTCTGACCTTTATAATATCTACCTTATTTCAAAGTAAAATCCATATGCATGTTAGCCTTCCAGCTGTTAGCAGTTTTGCCCTCTGGAAATTACCTTGCATGATTTTATATGTACTACATTTGTTTTTATGTGAATATTTTGCTTCTCCCTAATAGAATTTAAATTTCTTGAAGACAGGAACTGTTTACTTTTTACATATTCATTATTTAGAATGCTGTTTTGCACATAATAGGTCTTTAATTTTTCTTGCATCAAATTGAGAAAGTGAACCCAAATTAAATGAGTTATAATTCAGAATACTTTATAAGAAACCAGCAAAAATATTGGAGAAGGAAAGCAGTATGGTCAAAGTCTCTCATGTTTTTATTCTAGCAAAGATAGAAAAAAAATCATTCTGAGTGATTATCAGGTGTTTGGGGACTACACTACAGCGGATGCCCTTTTTTTCAAACTATGGAGACAACCAGAAACTTGTGGACAATGTGGAACTTGCCCAGTAAGAAAGATAGAGATGAATTCTATCCAAGAAGATAGGAATAGGGAGAACAGGCTAGAAGCAAGGTTCTAGCTGTGTCTGTCTGATCCTATGTGGAGTGAAAAAGCTTCCAGCACCTGAAGCCAAAACCTGCTCCTGTGCACTAGAGCAGTAAGCACCGGCCACAGGTGAGCCTGCAGTTGGGTCCATCTGACTGAGATTCCAGAACCTCCCAAAAAGGGACCTGGGCTGGACCCTTAAGCTGTATGCTTAATGAATGGATCAAATGCTTCATAGGGGCAAGCCTGCAGCTCTGCATATCTGAACCCACAGAGCCTTCAGGCTTCCTGGCAGAGCCTGGGGCAAACATCAATATTCTGGAAATTCAACAGGGGAAATGGACAGCTGTATTGTCCAGACTTCTAAGAAGCTCAGAATGTAGCCAGTAATCAAACCCTGCTTTGTATCAGATCACTGTTAGGGCTGGAAGTTTGAAACTAATTGGCCCAACTAGCCCTGATATCTTTGAAGAACACAATGCCCTACCATTTGACCCAGCAGTGTTTCTACTGGGCCTATATCCCAAAGAGATTTTAAAGGAGGGAAAGGGACCCACATGTGCAAAAATGTTTGTGGCAGCCCTTTTTGTAGTGGCAAGAAACTGGAAATGGAAAGGACGCCCATCAATTGGAGAATGGATGAATAAATTATGGTGTATGGATGTTATGGAATATTATTGTTCTGTAAGAAACAACCAGCAGGATGATTTTAGAGAGGCCTGGAGAGACTTGCATGAACTGATGCTGAGTGAAATCAGAAGAACCAGGAGAACATTATACACAGCAACAAGACTATACGATGATCAATTCTGATGGACATGGTTCTCTTTGACAATGATGTGATTCAAACCAGTTCCTATTGTTCAGCGGTGAAGATAGTCACATACATCCAGAGAGAGGCCTGTGGGAACTGAGTACGGACCACAACACAGCATTTTAACGCTTTCTGTGAATATTTCCATGCATTTTGTTTTCCTTCTTAGGTTGTTTTTTTCTTCTTCTCTTTCTAGATCTAATGTTTCTTGTGCAGTAAGGTAACTGTGTAGATATGTATACATGTATTGGATTTGTCATATAATTTATCATATTTAGCATGTATTAGATTACCTGTCATCTAGGGGTGGGAGTGGGGGGAAGGAGGGGAAAAGCTTGGGGAAAAAAAGTTTTTGCAAAGGTCAATGTAGAAAAATCACTCATATGTTTTGTAAATAAAAAAGCTTTTAATAAAAAAAAGAACACAATGCCCAATTATCAGAGGAAATATGCTTAGAATACTAACTAATGTGTAATAAGACCAAATAAGGTCCCACTCGGACCTCTAAGGGTCAATTGGGTGGTGCCATGGAGAGAGCAAGGAGCCTGGAGTCAGGAAGATTCATCTTTCTCAGTTCAAATCCTGCCTTAAACACATGCTACATGACAAGGGGCAAGTCACTGAATCCTACTTTCCTCAGTTTCCCCATATGGAAGATGAATTAGAATAGGAAATTGCAAACCACTATAATATCTTTGCCAAGAAAATTATAAATAATGTCACTGAGTCAGATACAACTAAGTAATAGCAATATGTGGTAGACATAATGAGAAGAGCTTAATCATAAGGTTCCCTTCAGTCGGGTATTTTTCATAGTTTCCTGTAAAAATATTTTTGAATGTTGTGTCTGTCATCCATTTTGAGTTCAGTCTACCAATATGATTCAAGAAATATTAGGGGCCTACTATGTGCTAAGCATCAAAAATATTAGGGAGATGAAGAAAGGAGAAAAAGGGGTCCTTGCCCTTAAAGACTTTGCATTTTAATGGTGGAAACAACTGTATTTCCAGGGTATATTCAGGGAAAAATGAACATAATTTTAGAGGGAGAAAATTAATGGAAAGGTAAAAATCAAAAATAACATTTTTAGATGATGACATTTGAGTTAAACCTTAAAGAAAGACAGGAGTTAGAGGATTCACAAGTGAAATATGTTTCATCCTTGGAAGATGACTAAAAAGGATGAAGGATAAAAGGCTGGCCATAGTGTAGGCAACATGATTTCTAAATAGTCAGAAATGTTTGGGAGTTTCCCTATCAAGATACATACAGAAATAAATTGAACACAACTATAGAACACTTTTTACAAAAAAAATATATATATATATATATGTGTGTGTGTGTGTGTGTATAATTGGAGACATATTGTTTGCATGTGTGTTGAAATATTATAAAAATGACAAAATTGTTAATTGATTTTTTCAATACCATATCAATTAAACTACCAATGGTTCAAAGTATAAATGTACTAAACAAAATTCATCTGTAGGAACAAAAGGTAAGTAATTTCAAGACAAATAATAAAAAAAAGTGAAAAGGAAGAGGGAGTAGCAGTCCAAAATGACGAATTGAATTAAAGAAAACAACAAACTATTTGATAATGGTTAAACAGTATAAAATTCAATCACTACAATGGATCTGTTATACAATATATAGAAGTAAATTAACATATTGCATAGAATTATTTTGTTGTTCATTTTTTTAAATTTTGTTTTATTCTTTGTTTCCTCATTTAGGATCTCCAGCCCATTTTACAGATGAAACTATAAAATATTAAGATTAGAAGAACATCAAAAAACATATATCAAGATAAATCCCAAATGCATATATGATTTAAATAGAAAAAAAATCATATAATAAGTAAGTTAAAGAAGAAGTTCTTAACTTAGACCCAATCAATATTTTTGCAATATTTTAATAATTGTTTTATTGTCATTGTCATGTTGTACTCTTTACCACCCCATTTCAAGTTTTCTTGGCAAAAATAGTGAAATGAGTTTTCATTTATTTCTCCAACTCATTTTAAAGATGAAGAATTGAGGAAAATATGGTTAAGTGATTTTCCCAGGGTCACAAAACTAGTGTCTAAGGCTACATTTTAATTCAGGAAGATGAGTTCTAGCACCATATCTACAATGCCACCTCGTTGCCCATATTAACAATTATATATCAAAGACACATTCCCACTTTTTTTTTCCATTTTATTTTTCATTTAGGTAACTTTACTATTGAACTCTCCCTCCTCCTTCCAGCTATTCCTCATATGGAAAAACAAAAAATCTTTTATGAAATATAAAGAAAAAATATAAGAAAAAACATCCTCCTATTTGTCATATCAAAATGTCTTCATTTTGTACCTTAATTATACACAAATCAAAACAAAATATAAACAAATTAAAACCCAGAAAATTTGGATGTGGATAGTTATACACATTTCTAGTAAAGCACCTCAAAATAGTAAATACAAAAGACTGGGTAGAATAAATGAATAATCTGAACCCTTAATATCCTCTGTACTAGATGACTATCTTTTTATGACTCCTTATTGAGTAATGATAATAATTCAATGGATGAATGGATGAATGAAGATGGAACTTTGCAGATGGGCCCATGGCTCTCTGGGAGCTAAAAATTCTTCATAGTTTTTTTTTTGTCTGTTTTAATTTTCATGCCATATAAAGCATAGATGGCCAATTTCTTTAGATAATTTTCATATTTGAATACACAGATTACATAGGTCACATCATATTAAGGTGTTAATAGTCTATATTGTGGTGTTTCCAGTCATTCAAATTTCCTGTACAGCCCACTGTGGAAGAATGAATTACATTATTAAAGAGAACTCTGAAAAATCTAGGGGAGGCAGAGGTATGAGGAGAGAGAGAGAGAGAAAGAGAGAGAGACAGAGACAGAGAGACAGAGACAGACACAGAGACAAAGACAGAGAGACAGAGAGATCGAGAGAAGAGAGAGAGACAGAGAGCAAGAGATAGAGAAAGAAAAAGAGAGAGAGAGAGAGAGACAGAAACAGAGGCAGAGACAGACACAGAGACAAAGACAGAGAGAGATCGAGAGAAGAGAGACAGAGAGCAAGAGATAGAGAAAGAAAAAGAGAGAGAGAGAGAGAGACAGAAACAGAGGCAGAGAGAGAGAGACCAAGCGAGAGAGAAATAACTGCAATAAAGTGGAACCATTACCAACAATCCCATGTGATCATTTAAGTTTTTAGCTGAAATGACCCTTAGCAATAATCTAATCTCAAAAGTCTGTAGCTAAATTTCATAGTGTCTGTAAACATGGTTGGAAAAAATGCATATTCATTTTCTTTAAATTTTCCTTAAATTCCCTTAAAATATTAATTTTTATATTCTAAGAAATATTCTAAGCAAATATTCTAAGAAAATCTATAGTTTTTGCTAGACTGACAAAGGTGTAGAAGACACACAAAAACATTATGAATCTCTGATCTAATTAAACCAACTCATTTTTACTTTATATTTTTATTATTAATTTAATGATGAACAAACTTAGACATTTAAATATAGAGAAAATAAAGAAATATACATGTGAAACAGCAACTGCTGTTTTGTGTGATTCATTTTTTTAAAAAGCGTACACTAAGTTTAACAATATAGTCTGTTTTTAGAAAGCATTTTAAGCACCTAATTATGTGCTAAGAATCAAGGATCCAAAATAGGGCAAAAATAGTCTATTATCTCAAGAAGCAAATATTCTAATTAGAGGAAACAACATAGAAATGAGTATATACATATAGGATATACAGTATATAGGGTCAATGGAAGAGAATCTTTGAGAGAAGGTCTTACCAGGAGGAAGCACTGGGAAAGACCTTTTACATGAGAGATTTGAGGCAGCATTTTGGACTCAGTGATCTTTGAGTTTTGTCCTAGTTCAAATTAATGAGATATTCTCCACATCATTATTAAATACTTTTGTTAAATATATCTCTTTTCTTTATTCTTCATTTGATATTAAAAATCATAGGACTGATGAACAATGTTATCTCTGAGAATGTCTATCAAGTGATCTATCTGATCTATCTGTCTCATAATCAATCAACAAGACATTTAGCCAGTCAACATACTTTTATTAAATAATAATAAAATTGTCCTATAATTTTATTGTCTTATTTCTGTCTATTTCTTTCTTTGTATCACTATCACTAAGTATTAACCCATATCCTTCCCCAAACTTGAATTATTCTTTATAATTAATAAGTGTAACTTAAAATATTACAAAGAACATGATAACTCCACTTTCCATCAGCAGCTTTATTTCATTTAGATACCACAGAATATTACGACCCATTCAGGATAAACTGACCACTTGAAATGTATTCATCATCATGCTTATTAGCTCAGTTTTTTATACTCAACTCCTTGTCAACTCTACTTTGGCTTCTCCACTACCTTGGAGCTTGGAAGATGGAACACCAAACTTTCCCCCAATTTTTCTTTATAGAGGACTGGGAGTAAAATAATTATTTTCCATCAGCAGCTCTGTTTGGTTTGCACTTCACAATTCTGTTTCTCTTGAAATTACTTTTGTGTGTTATCTTCCTCCATTATATTGTATTCTTCTTTAAAACAGGCATTGTCAGGGGCAGCTAGTGGATGTAATGGATAGAGCACCAGCTGTGAATTTAAGAGAACCTGAGATTAAATCTGGCCTCAGACACTTAACACTTTTTGGCTGTGGGACCCTGGACAAGTCACTTAGCTCCAATTGCCTCAGCAAAAATACAACAAAATAAAAAAATAGGGATTGTCATCCTTCTTCTTTGTTTTTCTTCTTCATTCTTTGTTCTTCGTCCTTCTCTTTCTTCTCCTCCTCCTCCTCCTTCTCCTCTTCCTCTTCCTTTTCCTCCTCCTTTTTCTTCATCTTTCTTCTTTTTCATTCTTCTTCCAGCTCTTAGTCTGGTACCTGACATATAATAAATGCTAATTGAATTGAATTGAAATGTGGTCAAGAAATATATATCAACCCATTTGCCATGTCTGAAAATGAATGTCTCATTTTGTGCTTTAAGCCCATCACCTCTGCCAGGAAGCAGGAAGCAGGAAGCATCATTTAAACTCATTCTTCTTGACTTCAGTCCTGAAGTCTCTCGATGGCATTTATTGTTGTTGTTACATTATTGCAGTAACTGTGTAAATTCTTCTAAATGCAGCTTTTCAGGACAAGAAACTGAGGTCTAGAGAACAGAAATGGCTTCATCCAGGGAGCAATCATCTGAGTGGTCCTCAATCTCAGGTCTTTTGATTCCAAATTCAGGGTACTCTCCCTTCTATCTTTCTGCCTCAGATGTCCTACGATGTCCTTAAGAATAGACACCACCTTTAAGAAGTAGAGGGAAATCAGCACATGCCATATTGAAAGAAAACACAAGTTTGACATTTATCTGTTTTTTTTAAAATGCTAAAAAGCAATTGTCTGAATGGTTTCCAAAAAGTTGCCTTGGTGAATGTCACACTTCACCCCTCTCTCTATATGTATCCTTATAAGACTGCCATTTTATGCCATATTTGCCAATGGATGGCATCCAGCATTCCTGCCACCGAATTTCACACCTCTAACCTTTGAGCTAAATACAGCCCTGCACTTATTCAAGCTGTTGCCTCTGTTTAAAGAAGCAATCTGTTGAGAAATGATACAGCTTTCACTATCCACACAACTCCAGGATGGGGTCCTATCCAATGGAGAAACTGAACATGCCTTATCAAACATATATAGCAGTTCCTTGCAAGGAGCAGGAATCCATCCATTCCTTGTTGGTTGAATTTAATGCATTTCAGTTTTTAAAAATTGTCACTGGGTATATGTTACTTTCTGAAGTTACAGTTTTTATCCTTTAAATGTAGATTTCTTTAAAAATTATCTCAAGGAATTGAGAGAGTCAGGGCAGGCCTTTTGAATGGTTTGATTTTTGTTGTTGAATTGTGTCTGACTCTTTCAGACTTTGTAGATCATACTGTTCATGAGGTTTTCTTGACAAAGAAATTGGAGTAATTTTCCATTTCCTTTTCTAATGCATTAAGGCAAAAAGCAGTTAAGTGGGAGTCAATAGAGGGGACTTCCGGGGGTGGAGCCAAGATGGCAGAGATCAGACAGGAGTCTCTGTAATCTCCTCTAACCTTCCCTCAAACCAACAACATATGAAGCCTCTAGACTGATTTTGAAGCAAAAAAAAAAAATCCACAATATCTGGAGGACAACACGTTTCTAGAAAATACTCTGGAAGAACTTTAAAACGGGTCTGTTTTCATTGGGCAGGGGGGTGGTCTGCTGAACCCAGACAGAAGCACAGAGAGACCAGGGCAGGGAGCTGGAGTAGGGAGCTGGAGCAGGGAGCTAGAACAGGAGTTGGAACAGGAGTGGGAGCATGGTGCTTCTCACACACCTGAAAGTCTTCTGCAGGCCTCTTGGGCCAATCTGTCCTGATTGTGGGCAGGTGGTTTGGAGGGTCTGGAAGGTAGATTGTGAACCACTGAACCCCTGATGAACATCGGACCTAGCTACCATTACACAGAACACTAGGGCTATCAATCAATTAGCAGGACTGATCAGCACCTGAAATAATTCAATCAGCAGAACTGCCCAGTACCTGAAGTAACACAATTAGCAGAACTTCCCCACAACAAATTAAAGCAGCTGTCCCACCTTTGCCTTAAACAGACCTCATACCTTTAAAAAAATGAATAAAAAACCAAAAAGAGCTCTCACCATAGACAACTTTTATGGAGAGAGGGAAGAACAGACCTCAAATCCTGAGGCCCCTAAAGGTAAAGCAACTTCAGAAAAAGCCCCAAAGAGAGACATAAACTGGTCTCCATGCCACAAGGCTTTCTTTGAAGATTGCATAAAAAATCTTAAAAGAGAGTTAGAAGAAACATGGGGAAATGAAATGAGATCACTGCAAAATAAAATAGAAAAAATGGAAAAAATGGAAAAAGAATGCAATGAACAAAAAATGTAATTGGTCAATTGCAAAAGGAACTAAAAACAGTAACTGAAGAAAATAAGACATTAAAAATTAGAATCGAACAACTGGAAATGAATGACTCATCAAGACTTCAAGAATCAGTCAAACAAAAACAAAAAAATGAAAGATTGAGAAAAACATGAAATATCTCCTAGGAAAAACAACTGACCTGGAAAATAGATCTAGGAGAGACAATCTAAGGATTATACGGCTTCCTGAAAGCCATGATGAAAAAAAAAAGAACCTAGACACTATCTTCCAGGAAATCAAATAAAACTGCCCTGATATTTTAGAACCAGAAGGCAAAATACTTATTGAAACAATCCACCAATCACCTCCTGAAAGAAACCCAAAAATTAAGTCCCCCAGAAATATCGTGGCTAAATTCCAGAACTGTCATACCAAGGAAAAGATATTACGAGAAGCCAGAAAGAAACAATTTAAATATCGAGAAGCCACAATTAGGATTACACAAGACCTAGCAGCTTCTACTTTGAAGGATCGAAGGGCCTGGAATCTGATATTCCGAAGGGCAAAGGAACTTGGATTACAGCCAAGAATAAGTTACCCAGCTAGAATGAGCATTATCTTCCAGGGAAGTAGATGGTCATTCAATGATACAGGAGAATTTCACCTATTTCTACTGAAAAGACCAGAACTGAACAAAAAATTTGATCTACAAACACAGAACAGAAGAGAAACATAAAAAGGTAACAAGGAAAAAAAAAACTTTTGAGGACTATATTTACGTTATAGATACTTATAGAATGAGGGTTGATTTTATGAATCTATTATTACATTGTGATTATTATGATATGATTATTGTGATTTTATGATTATTATGATATGAAAAACTGAAAAAGAAATTAGAGGTAGAAAAGGGATAACACTAGAAGAAGAGGAAAAGGAGGTAAAATAAGGGCAATTACATCACATGTAGAGACAAAGAAAACCTATAATGATTAAGGGGAAAAAAGGGAGGGAAGAAATGAGAAATGGTTTAATCTCCATTTCTTCAGATTTGGCTCAGAGGGAATAATAGATGTACTTATAAGGAAACAGGAGGGAAAGGGGAGGAAAGGGGGTGGGTGGGGCTCTAAAGGGGAAAGATTGTTGGAGGGAAGTGGTTATCAAAAGCAAAATAGTAGGGAGGAGGGAAAGGGGATAAGAAAGAGAAAAGCATAAGCTAGGGTAAATAAGATGGCAGGAAACACAGAATTAGTTATTTTAACTGTGAATGTGAATGGAATGAACTCTCCCATAAAGCAGGAGCAAATAGCATACTGAATTAAAAATCAGAATCCAACAATATGTTGTACACAAGAAACACACCTAAAACACAGAGATACATGCAGGGTGAAGGTAAAAGGCTGGAGCAGAATCTATTATGCTTCAGGCAAACAAACAAACAAACAAACAAAAAAAGCAGGGGTAGCAAACCTGATGTCTGACCAAGTAAAAGCAAAGATAGACCTAATTAAAAGAGACAAAGAAGGAAATTATATCTTCCTAAAGGGTACCATAGACAATGAATCAATATCAATACTAAACATATATGCACCCAAGTGGTATAGCATGGAAATTCCTAGAGGAAAAGTTCAGAGAGATGCAAGAAGAAATAGACAGCAAAACTATAATGGGGGGGGATCTCAACCTCCCTCTCTCAGAACTAGATAACTCAAACCACAAAATACATAAGAAAGAAGTTAAGGAAGTAAACAAAATGTTAGAAAAGTTAGGTATGATAGATCTTTGGAGGAAATTGAATGGAGACAGAAAGGAGTTCACTTTTTTCTCAGCAGTCCATGGAACTTATACAAAAATTGACCATGTGTTAGGACACAAAAACCTCAAAATCAAATGCAGGAAGGCAGAAATAATGTGTTTTTTTTTTCAGATCATGATGGAATAAAAATCACATGCAATATAAGGCCAGGAGAAAATAGACCAAAAAGCAATTGGAAACTAAGTAATTTTATCCTAAAGAATGAATGGGTGACAAAGAGATTTTAAAGGAGGGAAAGGGACCCACATGTGCAAAAATGTTTGTGGCAGCCCTTTTTGTAGTGGCCAGAAACTGGAAATTGAAAAGATGCCCATCAATTGGAGAATGGCTGAATAAATTATGGTATATGAATGTTATGGAATATTATTGTTCTGTAAGAAATGACCAACAGGAGGATTTCAGAGACGACTGGAGAGACTTTCATGAACTGATGCTGAGTGAAATCAGCAGAACCAGGAGAACATTATACACAGCAACAAGACTATACGATGATCAATTTTGATGAACATGGTTCTCTTCAACAATGATGTGATTCAAACCAGTTGATCTGCGATGAAGATAGTCATATATATCCAGAGAGAGGTCTGTGGGAACTGAGAGTAAACCACAACACAGCATTTTAACGCTTTCTGTGAATATTTCCATGCATTTTGTTTTCCTTCTTAGGTTTTTTTTTCTTCTTCTCTTTCTAGATCTTATGTTTCTTGTGCAGTAAGATAACTGTATAGATATGTACACATGTATTGTATTTGTCATATAGTTTATCCTATCTAGCATGTATTAGATTACCTGTCATCTAGGGGTGGGGGG
>JAJPUD010005674.1:0-83234 GCA_023553655.1 Myrmecobius fasciatus | reverse complement strand
CTATCACCATTACTATTCAATATTGTATTAGAAATGCTAGCTTTGGCAATAAGACAAGAAAAAGAGATTAAAGGAATTAGAGTTGGTCATGAGGAAACCAAATTATCACTCTTTGCAAATGACTTGATGGCCTACTTAGAGAACCTTGGGGAATCAACTAAAAAACTATTAGTATTAATCCACAACTTTAGCAAAGTTTCAGGATACAGAATAAATCCACATAAATCATCAGCATTTTTATACATCACCAACAAAATGCAACAGCAAGAGATACAAAGAGAAATTCCATTCAAAATAACTATCAATAGAATAAAATATTTGGGAATATATCTGGCAAGGGAAAGTCAGGATCTATATGAGCAAAACTACAAAACACTCTCCACACAAAGTCAGATCTAAACAATTGGAAAAATATCACGTGCTCTTGGATAGGTTGAGCGAATATAATAAAGAGGGCAACACTACCTAAACTAATCTATCTATTTAGTGCTATACCAATCAAACTCCCAAGAAATTATTTAACTGACCTAGAAAAAATAACAACAAAATTCATCTGGAAAAACAAAAGGTCACGAATTTCAAGGGAATTAATGAAAAAAAATGCAAATGAGGGTGGCCTAGCTGTACCAGATCTAAAACTGTATTATAAAGCAGTGGTCACCAAAACCATTTGGTACTGGATAAGAAATAGAGTAGTAGATCAGTGGAATAGGTTAGGTTCACAGGACAAAATAGTCAATGACAATAGTAATCTAGTGTTTGATAAACCCAAAGACCCCAGTTTTTGGGATGAAAACTCATTATTTGGCAAAAACTGCTGGGATAATTAGAAATTGGTATGGAAGAAATTAGGCATTGACCCACACCTAACACCATATACCAAGATAAGGTCAAAATGGATTCATGATCTAGGCATAAAGAATGATATTATAAACCAATTAGAACAATGTAGGATGGTTTACCTCTCAGACCTGTGGAGGGGGATGGAATTTGTGACCAAAGAAGAACTAGAGGTCATCATTAATCACAAAATAGATGTTTGACTATATCAAGGTAAAAAGTTTCTGTACAAACAAAATGAATGCAGACAAGATTAGAAGGGTAGCAGTAAACTGGGAAAATATTTTTACATTCAAATATCAAATTATAAAGGCCTCATTTCTAAAATATATAGAGAATTGACTCAAATATATAAAATTCAAGCAATTTTCCAATTCATAAATGGTCAAAAGATATGAACGGAAAACTTTCAGACGAAGAAATTGAAACTATTTCTAGTCACATGAAAAGGTGCTCCAAATCACTATTGATCAGAGAAATGCAAATTAAGACAACTCTGAGATACCACTACACACCTGTCAGATTGGCTCAAATGACAGGAAATGATAATGATAACTGTTGGAGGGGATGTGGGAAAACTAGGACACTGATACATTATTGGTGGAACTGTGAACAGATCCAACCATTCTGGAGAGCAATTTGGAACCATGCTCAAAAAGTTATCAAACTGTGCATACCATTTGACCCAGCAGTGTTTCTACTGGGCCTATATCCCAAAGAGATTTTAAAGGAGGGAAAGGGACCCACATGTGCAAAAATGTTTGTGGCAGCCCTTTTTGTAGTAGCAAGAAACTGGAAATTGAAAGGATGCCCATCAATTGGAGAATGGCTGAATAAATTATGGTATATGAATGTTATGGAATATTATTGTTCTGTAAGAAATAACCAGCAGGATGATTTTAGAGAGGCCTGGAGAGACTTGCATGAACTGATGCTGAGTGAAATCAACAGAACCAGGAGAACATTATACACAGAAAAAAGACTATATGATGATCAATTCTGATGGACGTGGTTCTCTTCAATAATGATGTGATTCAAACTAGTTCCTATTGTTCAGTGATGAAGATAGTCATATACATCCAGAGAGAGGCCTGTGGGAACTGAGTGTGGACCACAACAACAAAGCATTTTAAAGCTTTCTGTGAATATTTCCATGCATTTTGTTTTCCTTCTTACGTTGTTTTTTTTTCTTCTCTTTCTAGATCTGATGTTTCTTGTGTAGTAAGATAACTGTATAGATATGTATACATGTATTGTATTTGTCATATAATTTATCATATTTAGCATGTATTAGATTACCTGTCATCTAGGCGTGGGGGTGGTGGGAAGGAGGGGAAAAGCTTGGAAAAAATGTTTTTTGCAAAGGTCAATGTAGAAAAATCACTCATATGTTTTGTAAATAAAAAGTTTTTAATAAAAAAAAATAGTCAAGTGACTTGTTCACGATCATACAGCTAGTAGATATCTGATTCTGGATTTGAATTCAGGTCTTCCTGATTCCAGGCCCATTGCTTTGTTCACTGAGCCATCTGCCTGCCCCAAATTTTATTTAACACTAGCTGCTCAATTTTGTATAACAAAAATTTATCTCGCAATATGGGAAGAGGTTCAAATAGGATATCACTATAATGAAAAGAGAAAACCAATATTAATATGGAGCAGTCCTCCTTTTGCTTTCTATTTTCTACATTTATCAAAGATGTGATTGGCATAGAACGTCTATTCAAATATCATGCACTTTTTCTGTTAGTCTATAAATTGCTTCATTCTTGCCATCACCTTTTTTCTATTTCTTTTCTTTCCCTCCTTCTGTCCCCCACACATTTAAGAATGATTATAAGCACCTGACTTATGAAATTTAAATTTGAAAAAGTCAGAGCTGGTGCTTCATCAATCTGTAAAATGTACCACTTTAGGAAACAGGAAAATGTAGTGTTTGCATGACACATTTTTTTACCCAAAAACAGCGAGGTAAGGAAAAAAGGGAAGAGACTGGTTAGCAGGAAAGAATTTATTTTTGGATTTATTTTAAAAGATCTTTTACTCTTAAATTAAAACCTCTTAGTTCTATGAAATTGGCAGCCATTTATGGCTGCTAAGAGCGAAATGTAATAGAATCAAATCACAGAATTTTTAGAGCTAGAAGGGACCTAAAAGACCATCTCATGGAGTCCAATTCACTCATTTGGCAAATCAAGTGGTGGAAAGGCTCAGAATGATGATCACTCATCCAAAGTTATATATTAGGTCAGTAGCAATTAATCAATTCAGATGTAGTGAAAAGCATGATTGATTTTGAGGTTCAAAGACTATGGTTCAGATCCTAACTTATTTTTCCCTCTCTTATCATCATGTTTGCCATTTGTAAAAATGGATATAATAATTGTTACACTTTATTGTAAAGGAAATGTTTTCTGAAACTTAAACAATTAGGTCAAATGTGAATGACACAATGGATAGAGTGTCAGTCTTAGACTCAAAAAGAAAATACTTCAAATCTGACCTCAAACACTGGTATAATCCTGAGCAAGTTACTTAACCATGTTTAGCTCAGTTTACTCCTCTATAAAATGAACTAAAAAAGGAAATGGCAAACCACTCCAGTATCTTCACCAAGAAATCCCCAAATGTGGTCATGAAGAGTCAGACACAATTAAAATAACTAAATAATAAAATTAGAAATCATTTTTCAATAATACTTTATAGTGCTCTGTCTCCCAATAAGAATAACAAGAACTATAATAGCAAAACATTGTTAGTTTGCATGATACAATAAAATGTCATTACATCATACTATACATAGATAGAGTGTAAAATTTTGAGTCATTTAGGGAGATCAGGATTCAAATTCTGCCATTGTTACTTTTTAGCTATATCATCTTGGCCAAATGAACTTGGAAAAATAATTCAATTTCTCAGCCTCAATCCCTTTCTGTAAAATCGCTATAACCCTACCTCATTGGGTAGTCTTAATTTTTATATGAAATATTTTATACACAATGCTTCAAAAATACTGAAGCATCATAAAAATGTCTATTATTACTCTTGTTATTATAGTTAGTATTCAAAATGGTTTGACATCAGAGTCATCCAGAAGCATAGAATGCCAGATTTGCAAGGGATTTCAGTAGTCATGCAGTCCAATTCCCTCTATGTCTATACCATATGTGACACATGATCATATTTCTACTGATTGAAAATCTACAGGAATATGTAAGTCACTATTTTATAATACATATAATTTCACTTGGGACAAAAGCTATTTCTTTCTTTTTTATGTGTATACATATTTATATAGTTATCTTGCTGTACAAGAAAAATCATATCTACAATAAAAAAATGAGAAGCAAAACATAATGCAAACAATCAATAGAGAGGGCGAAAATGCTATATTGTGGTCCACCCTCAGATCCCACAAGCCTCTCCCTGGGTGTATATGGCTTTCTTCATCACTGAACAACTGGAACTGGTTTGAAACATCTCATTTTTGAAGAGAACCATGTCCTTCAGAACTGATCATCATGTAGTCTTGTTGCTGTGTATAGTGATCTCCTGCATCAGTTCAAAAATATCTCTCCAGGCCTCTCTGAAATCATCCTGCTGGATAGTTCTTACAGAACAATAATATTCCATAGCATTCATATACCATAATTTATTTAGCTGTTCTCCATTTTTTTAAATTGATGGGCATCCATTCAGTTTCCAGTTTCTAGCCACTACAAAAAGGGCTATTACAAACATTTTTGCACATGTGGGTTCCCTTCCTTCCTTTAAGATCTCTTTGGGATGTAGGACCAATAGAAACACTGCTGGGTCAAAGGGTATGCACAGTTTGATAACTTTTTGAGCATAGTTCGAAATTGCTCTCCAGAATGGTTGAATCCATTCACAGTTCCACCAACAATGTATTAGTGTCCCAGTTTTCCTACATCCCCTCCAACATTCGTCATTATCTTTTCCTTTCCTCTTAGCCAATTTGACAGGTGTGTAGTGGTATCTCAGAATTGTAATTTGCATTTCTCTGATCAATAGTGATTTAGGGCACTTTTTCATATAACTAGAAATAGTTTTAATTTCATCATCTGAAAATTGTCTATTCATATCCTTTGACCATTTATTGATTGGATAGTGGCTTGAATTCTTATAAATATGAGTCAGTTCTTCATATATTTTAGAAATGAGGCCTTTATCAGAACCCGTAAATGTAAAAATGATTTCCGCATTAATTGTTTCCCTCCTAATCTTGTCTGCATTAGTTTTGTTTGTACAAAAAAATTTAACTTAATATAATCAAAATTATCTATCTGGTGTTCAATTAAGAGTTCCAGTTCTTCTTTGGAAACAAATTCCTTCCTTCTCCACAGGTCTGAGAGGTAAATTAACTTATGTTCCTCTAATTTGCTTATAATGTCACTCTTGATGTTTACATTGTGAACTCATTTAGATCTTATCTTGGTATGTGGTGTCAGGTGTGGATCAAGTCCTAATTTCTTCCATAATACTTTCCAATTTTACCAGCAGTTTTTTGTCAATAGTGAGTACTTATCGCAAAGCTAGGCTCTTTTGGTTTATCAAACACTAGATTGCTATAGTTGTTGCCTGGTTTGTCCTGTGATCCGATAGTATTACACTGATCAACTACTTTATTTCTTAGCCAATAGCAAATGATTTTGATGACTGTTGCTTTATAATATAATTTTAGATCTGGTGCAGAATGGCCACCTTCATCAGCATTTTTTTCATTAATTCCCTTGAAATTTTTGACCTTTTGTTCTTCCAGATAAATTTTGCTACGATTTTTTTCTAGATTTGTAAAGTAATTTCTTGGGAGTTTGATTGGTATGGCACTAAATAAGTAGATTATTTGGGTAGTATTATCATTTTTATTATATTCCCTTGGCCTACCCATGAGCCCTTGATATTTTTCCAACAGATTAGGTCTGACTTTAATTGTGTAGAAAGTGTTTTGTAGTTTAGTTTGTATAGTTCCTGACTTTCTCTTGGAAAATAGATTCCCAAATAATTTAGACTATCGATAGTTATCTTGTATGGAATTTCTTTTCGTATCTTTTGTTGCTGGACTTTGTTGGTAATATATAAAAATGTTGATATGGATTTATTTTGTATCCTGCAACTTTGCTAAAGGTGTGAATTGTTTCTAGCAGTTTTTTACTTGAGTTTCCAGAGTTCTCTAAGTATACCATCATGTCAATTGCAAAGAGTGATAATTTCGTTTCCTCATTACCTGCTCCAATTCCTTTAATCTCTTTTTCTTCTCTTACTGTCAAAGCTAACATTTCTAATATGTATTAAATAGTAATGATGACAGTGGGCAGCTTTGTGTGACTACTAATCTTATTGGGAATGGTTCTAGTTTGTCCCCATTACATATGATGCTTACTGATGGTTTTAAATAGATGCTACTGATCATTTAAAAGAAAAACCAATTTATTCCTACGCTCTCTAGTGTTTTTAATAGAAATGGGTGTTGGATTTTATTAAATGCTTTTTCTGCTTCTATTGAAATAATCATATGATTTTTTTTTAGTTTGGTTATTAATATGATTGATTATGCTGATAGTTTTCCTAATATTGAACCAGCCCTGCATTCCTGGTATAAATCCTACTTGGTCATAGTGTATTATCCTGGGGATGACTTTCTGTAATATCATTGCTAATATTTTTATTTAAGATTTTTGCATCAATATTCATTAGGGAAATTGGTCTGGTTTTCTTTCTGTGTTTTCATCCTACCTGATTTAGCTATCAGCACCATATCTGTATCATAAAAGGAATTTGGTAGTATACTTTCTTTCCCAATTTTTTCAAATAGTTTATATAGTATTGAAATTAATTGTTCTTTGAAGTTTGGTAGAATTCACATGTAATTCCATTTGACCCTGGCAATTTTTTCTTAGGGAGTTGATTAATAGCTTGTTCTATTTCTTTTTCTAAAATAGGGCTATTTAAATAATTTATTACCCCTTCGGTTAACCTGGGAAATCTATATTTTTGTAGATATTCCTCCATTTTGTTTACATTATCAAATTTATTGGCATAAAGTTGGGCAAAGAAACTTCTAATTATTGCTCTAATTTCCTTTTCATTGGTGAAAAGTTCTCCTTTTTCATTTATGAGACTAAGAATTTGATTTTCCTCTTTGCTTTTTCTAATTAAATCAACTAAAGGCTTATCTATTTTGTTATTTTTTTTCATAAAATCAACTCTTAGGGGCAGCTAGGTGGCGCAGTGGATAGAGCACCAGCCCTGAATTCAGGAGGACCTGAGTTCAAATCTGGTCTCAGACACTTAACATTCCCTAGCTGTGTGACCCTGGGCAAGTCACTTAACCCCAATTGCCTCAGCAAAAAGCAAAAAAAAAAAAAATCAACTCTTAATTTTATTTATTAATTCAATAGTTTTCTTATTTTCAATTTTATTAATATCCCCTTTTATTTTCAGAATTTCCATTTTGGTATTTAATTGAGGGTTTTCAATTTGTTATTTTTCTAGCTTTTTTAATTATAACCCCAATTCGTTGATCTTCTCTTTCTCTATTTTATGTAAGTAAGCATCTAGAGATATAAAATTACCCCTTATAACTGCTTTGGCCGTGTCCCACAAATTTTGGTATGTTGTTTCATTATTGTCATTCTCCTGGATTAAATTATTGATTATGTCTATGATTTTCTTTTTCACCCATTCATTCTTTAGGATTAGATTATTTAATTTCCAATTAACTTTTTGTCTATTTTCTCCTGGCATTATATTGCATATGATTTTTAATGCATCAGAATCTGAAAAAAATGCATTTACTATTTCTGCCTTTCTGCATTTGATTTTGAGGTTTTTATGCCCTAACACATGGCCAATTTTTGGATAAGTTCCATGAACCGCTGAGAAAAAAAGTAAACTCCCTTCTGTCTCCATTCAATTTTCTCCATAGATCTATCATGCTTAACTTTTCTAACATTTTGTTTACCTCCTTAACTTCTTTCTTATTTATTTTGTGGTTTGATTTATCTAGTTCTGAGAGAGGAAAGTTGACATACCCCACTAGTATGCTATATCACTTGGTGCATATATATTTATTATTGATATTGCTACATTATCTATTGTACCCGTTAGTAAAATATAGTTTCCTTCCTTATCTCTTTTAATTAGATCTATCTTTGCTTTTACTTGATCTGAGATCAGGATTGCTATCCCTGCTTTTTTTTGTTGTTTCCCTAAAGCATAATAAATCCTGCTCTAGCCCTTTACCTTCACTCTGTATGTATCTCTATGCTTTAGATTTGTTTCTTGTAAACAACATATTGTTAGATTCTGGCTTTTAATCCAGTCTGCTATCTGCTTCTGTTTTATGGGAGAGTTCATCCCATTCACATTCATAGTTAAAATAACTAATTCTGTATTTCCTGCCGTCTTATTTAGACAAAATTATATTTTATCTTTCCTTTCCCTTTCCCTTTTCTCCCTTTCTCCCTCCCTAGTATTTTGCTTTTGATGACCACCTCCCTCAAACAGTCCTCCCTTTAACGCCCCTCCCCTTTTTTACACTTTTCCCCTAATTCTTCTCTTTTCCCTTCTATTAGTCTATCCCTTTCTTTTCCTCCTTTCCCTCCCACTTTCCTATAAGGAGGGGCAAGTTTCTTTGTGAAATCTAATGAGTTTTATACTCTTTTAGAGCCCCATCTGATGAAAGATTGACCCAATGCTCATCCCCCTCCCTTCTTTCCCTAAATTATATTTGATTTTCTTTGCTTCTTCATGAGATTTTATCTTATTTTACCTCCTTTTCCTCCTTTTTTCAGTATGATATCCCTTCTATCTCAAGATTATTTTTCATAGTGTTGAGGTAAAGTCAAATTATATCTTGATTTTTAAAGTATACCCATAGTAGAAATATAGTTCTCAAGAGTTCTTTCCTTTTTACCCTTTTATGCATCTCTTGAATTCTGTGTTTGGAGGTCAAATGTTTTTGTTCAGATCTGGTCTTATCATTAGAAATAGGTGAAATTCACCTATATCATTAAATATCCATCCTCTTCACTGGAAGATAATGCTCATTCTAGCTGGATAGCTTATTCTTGGCTGTAATACAAGTTCCTTTGCCTTTTGGAATATATGATTCTAGGCCCTTCCATCCTTTAATGTGAAAGCTGACAGATCCTTGGTGATTCTAATTATACTTTTTTGGTACTTGAATTGCTTCTTTATAGATGCTTGCAATATATTTTCCTTGGTGTGATACTCCTGAAATTTAGCCATGATATTCCTTGAGGTTTAATTTTGGGGTTCCTTTCAGGAGGTTATCAGTGACTTCTTTCAATGGCTATTTTACCTTCTGATTCTAAAACATCAGGACAGTTTTCCTTTATAATTTCCTGAAAGATAGTGTCTAGGTTCTTTTTTTCATCATGGCTTTCAGGAAGTCCAATAATTGTCTCTCCTAGATCTATTTTCCAGGTCAGTTGTTTTTCCTAGGAGATATTTCAAATTTTCTTCCATTTTTTTTCATTTTTTTTTGTTTTTGTTTGCCTGTTTCTTGAAGTCTTCTTGATTCATTTACTTCCATTTGTTCATTTCTAATTTTTACTGTATTATTTTCTTTGGTTACCTTTTTTAACTCCTTTTGTAATTGGCCAATTGAATTTTTTGTTCATTGCAGTCTTTTTCCATTTCACCAATTTTGTTTTTCAGTAAATTGTTGTCTTTTTCCATTTCACTAATTTTGTTTTTCAGTGAATTGGTTTCTTTTTCATATCTCTTTTGTAGAGCATTATATGCTTCTTGCCATTATCTCATTTTATTTCCCCATTTTTCTTCTAACTCTCTTTTGAGATTCTTTAAGCAATCTTCCAGGAAAGCCTTGTGAAATGGGGACCAGGTAATGTCTCCTTTTGTGGCTTCCTCTGGAGTTGTTTTACCTTTATGAACCTCAGGATCTGAGGTCTGACCTCTCTCCATAAAAGCTGTCTATGGTGAGAGTTCTTTTCTGTTTTTCACTCATGTTTTTAAAGCTTGAAGTCTGTTTAAAGCAGAGGTGGGACAGCTGCTTTAATTTTCCCTGGGGCAGTTCTGCTGATTCATTTCCAGTGCTGGGCTGTCCTGGCTAGGTCTGTGCATTCTCATTGGTTTACTATCTACCTTTTACAAAAGGCATATCTGACAAAGCATCAGGGTAGAGTGTCCCGAGGGCCTCAGATAGACTCCCCAGGTGTTTAGAAACTGCAACACTCTGAGTTCTGGCCCAGCTTCCTGCCATGTCTCCTGGAACTGCCGTCCAAGCTTGGCAAAGTTTCCTCCTGCCCATCTGAAACAGGCTTGTCCAAAGCTCCTTCAAGGTGGCTTCTTCTGGAAATGTGTTGTACTCCAAGTATTTGTGGGAGCTTTGACTCAAAAACCAGTTCAGAGGCTTAATCTGCTGTGGGTTTGAGAGAAGGTCAGAGGAGGTCACAGAGAGTCATGTCTGCCCTCTGCCATCTTGACTCCACCCCCCAATAAACTTTGGCAAAACTTATTTGGAGAAAGAACTTATATTAACTAATATTCTCCTTCCCAATCCCATGTTCCCTATTACTGCAGAGGGTTACACTATCTTAGTTCCTCAGGCTAACAATATGGGAGTAATAGTGGAGCTCTGGTACAAGCCCTCATCACCTCAGGCCTGGATGACTACCATAGCCTGCTTGTGGGTCTGCCTGCTGCAAGCCTCTGGTCACTCTCCATCTTACATTCAGGTCCCCAAATTCAAAGCCTTTCATGTCAAATCTTATTCCACCCAACAAACTCCAGTGGTGTCCTATTACTTCTGAGCACACATATGAAGTGCTATGCTTGACACTCAAATTCCTTCACAAATTAGCTCCCTCTTACTTTTCCAGACTTCTTATACCTTTCTCACCAGCACTTACTCTTCAAGTGACACTGACCTACCGACCATCAAGACATATCATCTCAGTTCTGGCCATTCTATCTGACTGTGCCACTGTCCTAGAATGTTTTCTCTCCTTCCTCTACTGATTATTAATCTTCCTTGCTTTCTTTAAGTCCCAACTAAAATCCCACCTCCTACACCTCCCAACCACTCTTAATTCCAATACTTTCTCTTAATTATATCCTATTTATTCTATATATGAGTTTTTTGTACATATCTGCTTGCATCTTATTTTCCCTATTATTTTCCATCCTTTTTCTGAAGCTTTAATCTCTTTAACCTTCTGCCTTTAAATGAGTATGGTAGATTTTCCTTCCAACATTCTGTCCTACTACCTACCTGTTCTCTTCTCAACGCTCCCTGTGAAAATTCAAGGATTTTCACAATTTTAATTCAATTTATTTTTCCAGCTTTGTTTTATATTACTCATCTTCAGAAATTCAGAGTCTAATAAAACTTCACTCTCAAAAAAATATCTTATTTCATTTTATTCCTATCTCATATCCTTGTCCTTTATACCTAGAAAAGATTGTCCTTCTCTCTTGATCTAAAAAAGTTTCTTCTTTCCTTCAAAGCTGAGCTCAGGTGGTGCCTCCTGCATGAACTTTCCAGGACAACCCAGTGCAATCTAAAATGACTTCCCATCTAAAATTTATCTTACTGGGTTGGATTCTCTATTATATTTATCATACTTGGCACTGAACACTTTTAATTTTTCCCTTGTTATTCTTTCCTCATAGGTTCCTGGACCCAGGGTCATTGTCACATCAATCTAAGCACATTTTCAAACTGAGTACAGCACTTTACACATAGCAGATTCTTAATAAATGTTTATTGAATAAATGAATTAAACATAATTTTATACTTCCATGAAGTTTTCTAATTATTTTTAATGGGGGACTTTCTCCACAAAGATATTTAAACTCTTTCAGTGAAGAACTCTATTTCATATTTCTGCCCTTATCAGCCTCTAGCACCATTCTAGCAATATCTTAGGCATTTAATGTATACCTGCTGAATTAGTAGAGTTAGACAGACGAGTATCAGATCTAAACTTGTTTGAGCCTTCTCCTCTTCAGCTGGCCCTTAGGAATAAGTGGAAAAGATGAACCAGGTATTCAAAATCAAAGAAACAGGGAAAAACACACAGAAGACTGAGAATAGCTCAGGTCTCATCTCTTTCAAGATAGCAATCTGTTGTACCAAGAATGCCCTATTTATTTTTTACTTTAAATGCAACCCAGCATATCTCAATTTTTTTGATATCAGGATCCTTTTATTTTCTTATATATTATTGAGGCCATGCTCCCCCAAAAATGTTAGCACAGTATCACTATATAAATAGTTTTAATCTTAAAGATCCCTGAAGGTTCCCAGGCAAAATTTCTCTCTCTTCAATTGTAAAATGAAGCTAATAACTTCTAGCTCACAGGGTTGTTGTGATAATCAAATGAGATAACATTTTGAAAGTGTTTAGCACAGTTTCTTTTTCATAATAGGCACTACTTAAATGTTTATTCCCAAAACCACTGCTCTCTCAATGACTAAAGGAAGAACTGGAGAAAGAGAGAGGATTTGGAAATCAAAATTTTAAAAAATGAATAAAAATTTAAAAAAACAAACAAAAATATTGTTAGAAGTCAAATTAGAAAACGAAGCAGGAAGAACTGAAAAATGGGATAAGATAATCATTGAGGGAGAATAAAATTCAGAAGAAGTTGGAGGTGCTGAATCCAGGCTGATTGTGTTATATCAATCCTATAGCCCTGGGGATAGGGAGGAAAAGTTGAAAACAAAGATAAAGTTATTATGGATGCAAAAAATAATGTTTTTTAAATCAGTTTATTAAGTCATCTTTCTTTTAATTAGTAATAATAACAATAATGTTGCTATTCTTGATGCAATTAATGCTAACAATGAGAAGAAATAAGAGGGATATAAAGCACTTACACACAGGGCAGTGATTTATATTGCACAAAATGGATTTACTGGAGTAACTAGTTGAAGTAAGTGCCAAATGATAGAGCTTGCAATGCTAAAATTCACAAGACAACTTTAAAAATTATATAATTTAATAGCAGTGGAAGAGTGGCCAAATCCTTAAATGGCTGCCTAACCAGACATCTCACTATTAAATCCACAATGGGCAAGAATATTACTTAGTAAATTCTTCTATGTTATACATCCCTCATTTACACACCCCATTGTAGAAAAGGGGAAGGTAACAGAATCTGAAATAATACCATTAATATCTGTGCTCATTTCAAAGTTGGGAATACTAAGGCATAGCTAGACAGAATAGGCTGATATTTAATGATAGGAAGCTAGGAAGGAAGCATAGAATCATAAGATTACCAGATCATATCTTTCCAATTAGAAGCAATCTTTGAGGTGATAGAACCTAAAATCTCTCATATTATTAATGAGTACAGAGAAGCCCAGGGAGGTGACATCCATTAACCAAGTAATTAACAGCGTGAGGATCTGAATTCAAATATTTTGACTCAGATCATTATTATAGTATGGACTAACATTCTGATAGACAAATAGATATTTAGATAGAGAGATGACATTTGATTGTCAGGAAAGCTAACTTTTTTTAATGTGATTTATCCATAGATCAGGTAGATCAGAGTTGAACCAGAAGATCCTTAAGATCCCTTATTTCCAACCCCAAACACCGGATTTCCATTCTTTTTCTCATCTGTAAAATTCAGTACTGGAGAGAAAGAAAGGTGCTGAATAAGATTAAAAAAGAAATGGTCAGTGTTAGATGAATGGTATAGAAAGTGAATTTAGAGATGTTTGGAAAAAGGTGAAAAGAATGGGAAGTTTGTTGTGAGAATGAGTAAGATGACTCAGTTGTTGATATAATGATAAATAATAATAATAATAATAATAGTAACAGAATTGTATCTCAGTTATATTAGAAAATTTGCCTATAAATAATATATCATGAAAACTAATATTTAATTATAAATTTTTAATCATTATACATAGCACTCTACAGCATCCAAAGTACTTCTCTTGAAATAATATAATTTTACAGGAAATATACCAAGAAAGGATAAACAATAAAGTCAAGGAAAATAATGGATATAATATACATATATATACATATATTTCATATTCTCTGCCCATATACCATTACTATTATAAATTACTGTTACAGAATTTTATTTGAATAGAGGCTTCCTTATATAACATAGGCTGGTTACTTAGTGCACTGCTACTGTTATGAATTCATGTGCAAAATTCTGATCAACTATAATTCACTTATTTCTTAACATCTGATTTCACACATCAAAATGTTCAGTGTCCCTGATGGAGGGTACTTCTTTTCAGAAGAGAAACATTAGAATTGAGAAGAAGAACCTTTGAATTCATTTCAGATGAATGTGTGTGTGTGTGTGTGTGTGTGTGTGTGTGTGTGTGTGTGTATAAACTGAGTGTGAGAGAGGAAGGGACTTGCCTAAGGACATGTGTTTGATTTATAGTACATTTGAGATTAGAATCAAAAAATCCTGACAGGAAATTTTGGGTATCAATCAGTTGATATTCAATATCTTAATTTCTAAAGAATCCTAAACTGCTAGGAAGTTATTTCAAAAGCACTAACATTTCTATATATAAGAAGCTGTTACAAATGTCTGTGTAAAAGATAAACTTCTGCCCATCCTTAACTTCCACAATACTGACAATGAAACTGGAAAGAAGGAAGTTTTCTATGCAAATAAATTCTTCCTACCTTGGAACTGAAGTCAGAATATGATCTCATTTCTAATACTTACTATAAAAATAACAGTTGATAAAGTCTACTTCTGTAGGTCCAAGGTAAAGTCCCAGGTGGTCATTGTTCAGGTCTTGATTGGTTCAGAGTAAATGTAAATGGCAGAAATCCTGAGACTCTTCTTCTTCCAGATTCTCATATACATATACATACACCCACATATATATGAGCATACACATGCATTTGAGTAGGTAAAAGAGGCCATTCCCTGCCTGATTTGTTACCTAGCTTAACATGACCTTCTTACAAGTGAAGGATCAGCTTACTAAGGAGGATAAGTTCATCTATCTTTGCAGTATATTTTCTAAGAATGTAGACATTTCAATAAGGCTGACACACACATGGCCAGAACTAGTTCAGTGTTTGGGAGGGTCCAAAGGAAAGTGAAGGAGAGGAGAGGAGAGGTATTAGGCTGACCACCAAACTAGAGGTCTATAGAGCCGTTGTGTCACTGGGGGATGTCTGTTAAACCTGGACATTACACCAGTGCCAGGCTAGGAAAGTGAATAACTCCCATTTGAATTGTCTTAGGAAGATTCTGAAGATCACCTGGCAAGATAAGGTGCCAGAATCTGAGGTCTTTCTTGAATTAAATTGCCAAGCTTCCAAACTCTTCTGCAGAGAACCCAGCTGTATTGGACTGGACTGGTGGTTAGAATGCTAAATGTACACTTGCCAAAAAGTCCATTTTATAGCAAACTCACACGAGGCAAATGTTGTGTGATGAAAATGATACAAGGACGCTTTCAAGGTCTCTCTTAATAACTTTAAAATTGTTCTATGCCATGAGAGACACTGGCAAAGGACTGTCCAGCATGGCATACCCTCATCACAGAAGATGCTCTATGAGCAAAGCAAAGTTGAATTAGCTAAGAAGAAATATGAGATGTTCAAAGTAAGAGAAGCCCCCCAGATGTTTGAATGATTTGTGTCTGACCTGTGGCAGAGCATTCTGAGCTCATATTGGTCTTGAGCCACAGTCGGACCAGCTGTAACTCAACTCTAACATGGTGACTTTGGAAAATATTCTCTCCCTCAAATCCAATTCATTTCCATGCTAATAACATCACCTCTCTGATGGCATGGTCCTCTTCAAGAATGAAGGACAAAGAACAATAGGAAGGCAACATCTAGATCAAGATCTAGAAGTCCAAGGGACTCTTTATTCTTGTTTCCATCATGTCCAACTCTTTGTGATCCCACTTGGAGTTTTCTTGGCAAAAATACTTTAGTGGTTTGTCATTTCCTATTTCAGCTCATTTTACAGATGGAAAAAAAACCTGAAGTAAACAGGATTAAGTGACTTGCCTAAGGTCATCCATCTAGTAAGTATATAAGGTCATAGTTGAACTCAGGAAGAGGAGTCATCCTGTCTCTAGGCTCACACTATCCCCTGTACCACTTAGCTGTCCTAAGGGACTTTGGAAATCATTTATTTCAGCTCCCATAGTAAGTCTCATAAAAAATAAGTTGTGTCTGGCCATATGTCACTTTGGTGGTATCATAGCTCAGAGTTGAACAAAAGTCCTCTGGCACACAATCTGCTATAATTTTCTCTATATTCTAGTATTTTTCCTAATGATACCCATTCAATATATCACAGCATTGATATAAGAATCAAATTAGAATGTCTGTGCCATAGTATGTAAAATTTCAAATACTACATTAATGCCAAATGTTTTGTCATAATCATCATTTTCAAAAAAAATTCATTCTCTTGTTATTTTATGGAAGTCAGATAGGAATGATCCTGTGATAAGTTCTTCTCTTATAATTATTCTTTCACGTTTAATGTTCCATAGCTATTACAGAGGTGGATAAAGTAGTTGTATTTGAATGAAAGTTGTGATTGCTTTTAGTGTGTTCAATAGGCACCTACTAAGCATAATCTATGTTAGAGATACTTTGCTAGGTAGGTATTGGGCATATATAGCCAACAGAAACAACAAACAGCAACAACAAAACAATGGTTTCTGACCTCAAGAAGCTAACATTTCATTGGTAGATAATAGTACATACATGTATAACTAGATAAAAAACATAAGAGTAACTAATATTTTTTTGAGTTGTGAAGTAGTATTCAAGTTAAGTTTTGAAGGGAGTTAGAGGTGAAGAGGAGAGATCATGTCAGGTGTGGGGAACAGCCTTTGCAAAGGCACAGAGACATAAGATGTAACATTATTATGATGGCGATCAAGTAGTGCATTAGAAAGGGTCTCAGCTTTGTGATTTGCTATCTATGGAAATTGGGCAAATTATTTAATCATGGTGGATCTCAAATTCTCTATCTGTTAGTAAGGAGGATTTAACTACATGTTTTAGAGGGTAATAAATAATATTAACAACAATAATAATAAAATAATAAATAGCATTTTTATAGTGATTAAAGCTTTAGTAAGTGCTGGAAGGATCATTCATACCAGTTGATATTTTTAAAGACACTTAAAACTTATAAAGGTTCATGGATTTTCACTTCAAACTTCAGAATTTTTTCCATATATAGATGATGATGATGATGATGATGATACTTTAATCCCATTCTGTATTTTTGTATTCAAATACCTCACTTAAGAGAGTACCATATGACTTCATATAATTGATAAGAGGTGGGAATGGTAATGGTTCTGAGTTGTTCTTTTTGGTCTTATATCCTCAGCACAGTAACATGGTAATGGGTTGAAAGAAGGAAGAAAATGCCAATGAGGATAGCATTTATATGAGTGTAGTAAAGTATATGTCATTCTATCATTCACTCTTCATAAAAAAGGAAGAAATGAAATCTAGAATGTTTTTCAGCATGCATATAAAGTAAATTTCTCCGTAACTATTTTGTCTACCTCATATCTTATCAAAATGGATGATCCATTATTTTCTGAGCATATATATATTTTTTTTTATTTCTTTCTCTGTTCCTTTGCTCAAAATGCACCCAAGGCAAACATAGCCTCCCAATCCTTTATCTGCTGAATTCTTCCCTATTCTCCAACAAACAATCACTCTCTGAGTGATCTTGCCTATTCCTCCAATTTGAAGAAATTGACACCTTAGATGAATTTACTTTTCTTTTTTTAAAACATCTCTCTTACTCACATATATAATACTCTATATTTTATTATACCTATTTGTGAGTATGTCTTATCACTATCCTTCACCACATTTGACTTTAAGATTCTAAAGGGCGTGTTATATCTTCTCATCTTCTGTCTCTCAGTCCTCAAAGAAAGTATTACATATAATAGAAACATAATCAATGCTTTGAAATCAGGTTGATGATTTGTATGATACAGAAGCAACAGAATGGAGTTTACATCTTTTTAATGTGTTTTCAGGCACATACACAGTAAGCCAAAATGCATGTTGGAGAACACCTAATTAGAGGGTCATTCATCTTCTATACAAATTGTCAAAATGGGTTATATCAAGTTGAGGTCTAGCTCCTGGGATAGGAACCTGCCAACCAGCTACAAAAACAGCAATTTCACCAGAGGAGCAGCTGTAAAACTACTAAAAAAGAAATCCCTAGTTTACAAACTATTGAGCAACCTGGGATCCAAGGCCAGGCATGTTCTTTGCAAAGCCTTCACACTTGCTCTGTGACATTACTCCAAAATTTAAGCTGTATCCTCACCTACAAGATTCCTTGAATTTAATTCGGAGAGAACTATATTTGCTAATTTAAAAACAAAACAATTTAAAGCATATTTTTGTGTTGAATCAGTAAACTCTCCCCCTACATACCACAAGAAATTAATTTGAGAAATGAAAATAAAATTTGAATTTGAAGGAGCTATAGATGCTATTGAGTTCAGTCTATTTATTTTATAGATGAGGAAAGTGAAGGCCAAAGAGAGGGAATGACAGTTCAAGATGATCCAGGTAATACATGGCAAAATCAAGATTTAAAATGAATAACTTTGGCTTAAAATCCAATGTTCCTACTTTGAGGTCCTAACAATGTAAAGTATCCAGAGAAATGAGCCATATATATATATATATATATGTATATATATGTATATATATTTATATATATATACATATATATACATATATATATATATATAACAATAAGACTGTCAGTGTGGGCACAAATACAGGCCAATAAAACATAAAATGTAATTTCTGGAGGGTGGGAGTATAAATATCCCCAGTATTTAAACCATCTCAGTCAGTATGGTTCCTAATAATTCTTTTTTAGCCTTAAGAAAAAAGGGATTTTCTTTCTTTTCTTCATCATCATCATCCCCCCTCCCTCTGTTTTTTGCTTGCTTCAGTCATACTACTAATTATTTAGTGGTCTTTCAAACCTTTTGTAATCTCTACTGGAGAAAACCCTGAAAGATATTAATTCTTAGCCATGTGTCGCATAAATGGAGGCCATTCTGCTATACTTAATGACAAGGCTGAGGCAGCAAGATGTCATTTGCTTTTCTCTCGGTTTTTAAATTGCTTTCTAAATGAACTACAGCTGTGAGGGCCAGGTGCTGTGATCCCTTTAGAAAGATCAGGAAATGATGAAATCCAAAATTTCAAAGTGTGATGGATGTCAGCTCCCGATTTGGTGTGTGTGAGGTCACCCCCATGCACCTGGTCCTATCTCCACAGCAGAATCACTTCTCTGTGGAAAAAAAAAAAGCGAGAAAGCGAGCGTGAGAGATGCACATGTCTAATGTGAGAGTAACAATAAGAGAAACAGTTTATAATTATCTCTTTGTTTTCCCCTAGGCTGTATGGGGATGGCGAAAATAGGCTGCTCCTTCCTCCTTTTTCCTTATAGGTAGCTCCCCTAAATAAAAATCCAAGTTTTCACAAATAGAAAAGTTGGCTTGTTGGCAATTTGGCCAGCCACTATAAAGGAAAAGCTATTATGAGGGTGGTGGTGGGGTTTATTGAGGTTGTTTTAATTAAAACACATACATAATTGCCATAGCTACAAGGTCAAGGATCCTATTTGCTAAGATGTACCATGGACCAACTCCAATGCTGAGTCAGATCTGAACTTGGAAGGAGGTAATACTCTATATCCCTGAGGACCTGATTTTTCTTTGTAATATCTCAAACAAATCATGTGGCATTCGATGTCTGAAGGAACATAGAGATCATTCCAACTATCTGCAGATTTTACATAAGGGAAAACTGGAGCCCGTCATGGCTTGATTACTTTTACAATCCTAGTGGTTTGATCTGCAATGGAGATTTTGGTGAAAAGCCATCAAATTCATTCTCTACATTTTACACTTAAGACACTGATATGATCATGATGAGATGACAATAGCCATGAACATAATGCCCAATTTTTCTAACGCACCTAGCACTATACATGTTGTCTCATTTGATCTCCAAAACCCTGCATCATAAGCATTATCATTTTACAGCTAAGGAAATTGAGGCTGAGAAAAATCAAATGACTTTTCCAGGATCACAAGATAGTAAAGTATTGAGGCAAGATTTTAACTCAGGTTCTCTTGACTCCAAGACCATGTCTTCTACCCATTGTGTCACCTAGTTGTTAAATGACATATTTAAAGACACCCAGGCAGGAACAGCACATTTTAAGCCTTATCCTTTCGACTCTAAATTCTGCACCTGTGCAGGTTACCACTTAGCCTGATGTTACACAGCTTTTGTAGCAAAGTGAGGTCTAGAAGTTAGTTTCCCAAGTCATCGTTCAGGACTCGACTCAATATGATGCATTAATCACCACAAGGAATATAGAAAACACTCCTCTTTTACTAATCTTTGCTAGACATTTCCTTTGCTTGTTATCCTTTTGTAGGTGACTGATTTATGCATCTATAGTTTGCATAGTGGACAAGATTCGAGTCTTGAAGGCAATAAGACAAGCTTCTTACACATGCTGTGTATGGGTCTCTGGGCAAGCTAATTAACATTCCAGTACTGTAGTTCAGTCATTGTTTTAAATTGCACCTTACTCTTCATGAGTTCATTTGGGGTTTTCTTTGCAAAGACTTTGAAGCAGTTTGCCATTTTCTTCTCCTGCTCATTTTACAGATGAGGAAACTGAGGCAAGTGACTTGCCCAAGATCACACAGCTAGTAAGTGTCTGAGGTCAAATTTAAACTCAGGAAGATGAATCTTCCTGACTCCAGAAGTAGATCTCTATCCATTTTATCACCTATCTGTCCTGTAAAAATAGAGGAGGTGACTATCATTGATTTTGGAGATTTCTTCGTCTAGAAATTTCCTACACTACTGAAATCATTGTCCAGTCTTTATCTTGCACTCATCCTATTGATATTGATACAGATAGCTGCTAATTAATCTGGAAGATGAATTGAAAAAATAAGTTTTCTGTATTTTCAGTTACTACTCACCAGGATCAATACATGCTATTTCAAAACATTCACTCACCTTGTTGATGTAGGCATTTTTCTGTCACAGATGGAAACCCATTTATATTTCATTATATTTTGTGATTTCTAATCATACTTTTAAACAAATAATTCACCAAGGAGTTATCCAATGTATTGCAGAACTTCTTTTCTTTCTTTTTTCTTTTTCTTTTTTTTTCATTGCCAAAATACTGGTGCAATACTCAAGTTTTATCAGTCATCTATGCTTGCATAAGGTGATAGATATACTTGCTTTTGCAATCATAAAGTCTTAGTGATGTCTTTTCTGGCACTTCTTACATACAAATATTCAATGGAATCATATTCAGCCCATCCTGGTCATGTTATTATTTTTACAATTTTATTTAGAGTTAGGGGTTATAAATTCTATCTTGCTATCCCTCCCCAACCCCTCTCTGAAATCATAAGCAATCAGATATAGGTTATACATGTGCAATTATGTAAAACATGTCCCTATTAGTCATTTTATATAAGAAGGCTTGAATAAAAAAAAAGAGTGAAAAATATCATGCTTCAGTTTGTATTCAAACAGTATCATCCTCCCCCCCCCCCAACACTCACTCAGTAATAGGTTATGTGCATTATCATTGATCCTTTGGGATTGACTTGAATTGTTGTACTGTAGAGAATAGCTAAATTCTCCTTTGAACAACATTCCTATTGCTGTGTATAAGATTCTCTTGGTTCCATTCAAACACTATATATATCAGTTCATGTAAGTCTTTCCAGGTTTTTTTTTTCTGAAATCTTCTTCATTGGCCTTTCTTATACCCCAATAATATTCTGTTAAAATCAAATACCACAGTTTATTTAGCCATTTCCCAGTTGATGGGCATCCCTTCATTTCCAATTCTTACTTATAAGGAGAGCTACTATAAATATTTTGGAGGCAATTTAATAATTTTATTAACAAGGCAAACAGGTTATTAAATTTAAAAGAATGATCATTTGACTATCTCTTTTAGACCAAAGACAATTAGACCACAGACAAGCAGACCGACCATGTCAATCAAACATTTCAAGAATTTCTAACCGTGGAACTTATGAGGAGAGACAATGTGAGAGGAAAAGTGGATAAATGATGGTGCTTAACAAAAATTAAAGGGGAAAATCCCCTTTGATAACACTGACAAAATTAAAGAAGACAGTCCCCTTTGCTCAGTACATCTTACAGATAAAAGATACAAAGGGGAAAAGTAGAAATCTCCCTTCCTCTAAAACATCTAGTACTGTCCTATGACTCTGGTGTAGTCTGTTTTTCTCCAGCTCAGTGTCACTTGTAGAAATTTCCTCCTACAAAATTGATCTCAAAATAGAAAAGATTTACTTTGTCAATAAGCAGGTAAGATAATGAAAGTTAGCTTAAATCTCATGTCTTTTCAAATTTGTAATGCTTTATACCATGGAATTTACAATTTAACTATCATCTATATCACTTATATCCATCACCTATATCACCCATTTCTACATTTACAAACAGAAATCAGAAGCCAATTTTGTAAGATGAATTCCTATACAAAAATGAATTTAAATGAATTTATTTAAAATTTCCATATTTATCTAAAGTTAACAAATTGTTCTGGGATGGATACATAAATATATTGAGTAACAATTTAAAGTAAGCCCAGTTTAAAGTTTAAAACAGTACATATATTATTTCTAATAAAACATTTAACTTTTAGCTCTATTCAAATTACTAACTCCTTAACAAAAATATCTATTACATCTACGAGATATCTATTCCTTTCCTTAACACAGAAAAGACAGTTCTCATATTAATTAACAGAATATCCAAGCTTCACAAACTTATGCATTATTTGCTATAAATATTTTTGCTTGAATAGGCCCATTCCCCCTCCCTTTTTTTGGATGTTTTTGGGATATAGATCTAGTAGAGGTATTTATTACTGGACCAAAGGGTATGCACAATTTTTTTTTGCTCTTTGAGAATATTTCCAAATTGCTGTCTAGAATGGTTGGAATAGCTCACAAGTCCACCAATAGTGTATTAGTGTCCCAGTTTTTCCACATCCTCTCAATATCAAATATTTTTCTTTTTTGCCATATTTGTCAATCTGAGAGGTAAGATAGCATCTCAGAATTGTTCTAATTTGCAATGTTCTAATCAATACTGATTTAGATCATTTTTTCCCATATAACTATAGAAAGCTTTGATTATTTTTGTTTTTTGAAAACTGCCTGTATGTATGCTTTGACCACATATCAATTGGGTAATGAATAGTGGGTTTTTTTTATGTATTTGGCTCAGTTTTCTATATTTTTGAAAAACAAAGCCTTTATTGCTGATACTTGTTGGAAAAAACTTTTCCCCAGTTTCCTGTCTTCCTTGTAATTTTTCTTGCATTGATTTTGATTGAGCAAAACTTTGAATTTTATATAATCAAAATTGTCTATTTTACATTTATAAGACTTTCTAAATATTCTTTGGTTGTAAATTCTTCCCTGATCTATAAATCTGAAAAATAAATTATTTCATGTTCTTTTAATTTGGTTATGACATCATCCTTTAGGTATAAATCATTTATCCGCTTTGACCTTATCTCAGTATAGAGTGTGAGATGTTGATCTATACCTAATTTCTGCCATACTGTTTTAGAGTTTTCCAAAAAGTTTTTGTCAAATAATGAGTTTTTATTCCAAAAACTTGGATCTTTGGACTCATCATATACTAAATTATTATAGTCATTTACTATAATGAAATTTTTACTTAATCTATTTTACCTATCCTATACTTTATTTCCTATACAGTACCAGATTTTTTTTTCAATAATTACAGCTTTATAATACAGTTTGAGACCTGGGAAAGGTAGACCACCTTTTTTTATATTTCATTTTCATTAATTCCCTTGATTCCCTTGAACTTTTGTTCTTCCAAAAAAAAAATCTTACATTTTTTCTAGCTCCACAAAATACTTTTTAATAGTTTGATTGGTATAGAACTGAAAAAATAATTAGGTAAAATTGTCCTTTTTATCACATTAGCATGGTTGATCCATGACCAATTAATATTTTTCCAATTATTTAGATCTGATTTTATTTCGGTGAAGAGTGTTTTATGCTTGTGTTCATATAGTTCCTAGATTTATCTTGGCATGTAGAATCCCAAGTATTTTATATTGTCTGCAGGCATTTTGCCTTTCTCTTTCTATCTCTTGCTGCTGGACTTTGTTGGTAATGGAATAATAAATGGAATTTTCCTTAAAATGATAAGTAACATCTATCTAAGAACCAGTGTAGTTCTGGACCCAGTCCCAGCCTGAGATGACCTCTGAATCAGCAGCAGAAATAGTGGCTTCCAGACGTCTCAGCCCAGAGACATCAAAGAAGAACTAGAAGGTCAGCAACAAAAGGTCTGTGAAACCAGGATGGGAAGCCAACATGCAATCCCATTGCAGGCCTCACCCGGCCAGGTCCAGTCCTGACCCCAGTGAGGTGGAACTTCTGAATTAGGAGTAATGCTGCAGGCTCCTGGACCTCTCAGTCCAGGGACACCAGAGAGGATTTTGAAGGTCAGTGAAGAAAGTCTGTGGCAATGAGTAGGGGACTGGTGTTGTGGTCCAAGTGAAGCCCTGGCCAGTGGAGCCCCAGACCTGGCCAGCAGAGCCCCAGGCCTGGCCTGGCCAGCATACTAGATCATACAGCTCCTGTGGGGTGCAGACATCCCTAACAGTTCTAGGGCAGAAAAGAATACTTGTAATCAGATACCTAGAAGGATTTCTGAAAGCACAAAACCCCTGAAGCTTGGGACAGTGCACTTTTCACTCTGGAAACAGGGCCCTGCTTTAAGAAACAGTTAAAAGCAGAGTAATAGGCTAGGAAAATGAGCAGAAAACAAACAAAAAAAAGTTTCTGACCATTGAAAGCTATTATGGTGATAAGAAGAATCAAAATACACACTCAGAAGATGATAAAGTCGAAGCTCCTATATCCAAAGCCTTCAAGAAAAATAAGAATTGGGCTCAGGCCATAGAAAATCCCAAAAGGGACTTTGAAAATCAAGTAAGAGAGATAGAGGAAAAATTTGGGAAAGAATTGAGAGAGGTACAAAAGAAAAGACAAAAAGCTAATGAGGAGAAGAATGCCTTCAAAAGCAAAATAGGACAATTGGAAAAGGAAGTACAAAAGCTCACTAAGGAAAAGAATTCCTTAAAAAATAAAAGTGAACAAATGGAAGCTAATAACTTCATAAGAAATCAAGATTTAATAAAACAAAACCAAAAAATAAAAAAATGTGAAATATTTCATTGAAAAAACAACTGTCCTGGAAAATAGATCCAGGAAAGAGAATTTAAAAAATTATTCATCTACCTGGAAGTTATAATTTAAAAAAAAAGGCCTGGACATCATCTTTCAAGAAATTATCAAGGAAAACTGTCCTGATATTCTAGAACCAGAGGGTAACATTGAAATGAAAAGAATCCACCTTCACCACCTGAAAGAACTTCCAAAAACAAGCAAACAAACCAACAAAAAAACTCCCAGGAATATTAAAGTCAAATTCTGGAACTCCCAAGTCAAGAAAAAAATATTACAAGCATCCAGAAAGAACCCATTCAAGTACAGTGGAGCCAGAGTCAGGATAATACGAGATTTAGCAGCTTCTATATTAAAGGACCAGAGAGGAATAGAGGTAGGATTGCAATTAAGAATTATCTACCCAAAAAAGCTGAGTTTAATCTTTCAGAGAAAAGGTCATTCAATGAAACAGTAGATTTTCAAGCATGTTCATGATGAAAAGACCAGAGCTGAATGGAAAATTTGATTTTCAAATATAAGATTCAGGATAAGGAGGTAATTAGGAAAGTGATATCATAAGGGATTTAATAAGATTTATCTGTTTACAACCCTACATGGGAGGATAATAGTGTTAACTCATTACAATATTCTCATTATTATGGAAGCTAGACAGGAGTATATAGACAAAGGGTATAGGTGTGAGTTGAATATGAAGGGACAATATAATTTTAAAAAAAAGATGAAATTAAGGTGTGGGAGAGGATTGTACTGGGAGAAAGGGAAAGGGAGACATGAATTATCTGTCATACAAAAAAGAGCCAATGGATGGGGAAGAGGAGGAGGAGAAGTAAGTGAATCAGAATTGGCTTAAATATGAACTAACATACATGATCAGTAGAGATGTAGAAATTTATCTTACTCTGCAGCAAATAGGAAAGGAATGAGATATGGGAGAGGGAGCTGGGGAGAGTGATAAAAGAGAGGGCATATTGGAGGAGGGAGTAGTCAGTAACCACATGATAGCAATATTCTGGCATGATCAACTGGGAATGACTGATATTCTCAGTATTTCAGTGATCCAAAACTAGTGTTAAGGACTAATGATGAAGAATCTATCCATTCCCATAGAACTGATTCTGACTGAATACAGACTGAAGCATTCTCTCTGGAGAATGTTCGGCAAATTGTTTTACATAACTTCTCATGTGTTTTCTTAATAGGGGCTGGGGTGGTTATAAGAGAGAGCTGGAACTCAAACGTTTTGAAAGCAAAAGAAAAAAATTGTTTTAAATGCAATTGAGAAAAATATTAAATAAATAAGCTTAAAATTAGAGTGCAAGTCCAAAAAAAACAAACAAAATAAATACAAAGAATGTAAAAAAATGACATGAATTTAATAGTGTTAATTATGATAATGATGCTTCTATTTTAAAAATAATTTTATTGATTTTGTTTTGTGTTATTTATATTTCCCAGTTTATGAGTAATTCTTTATAATAACAACAAAAAAGATAAAAAGTTAATAAAAGTAACTAAAGGATAAAAAATTATTTTAATAATATGCAATGTTTCACAACCACATTCACTCTCCTTTGTAACTTCTGTCTTTTCTTTGAAGCTAATTATAGTCACTATAATGCTATATCCTTCAATATTTATGGTTGTAATGTCATTCTATTCATTAAGATTTTGTTATTCCATTTATTGCTTTCCTTGTTTTGCTTATTTCTTAATTTCCTTAATTTGCTTAAAAATTTGCTTAATTAATCCTTAATTGCTTAATGTTTTTATTAGTTTTTATAGGACTTTCCATACTTCCTCTGGAGTACTAAATTTAGAATAGTAAAAGCCTCAGTTCAAATCCTGCCTTAGTCACTTCTTAGCTACGTAACCCTAGCTAAATTATTTAACTTTGATCTGTTTAAGTTTGATCATTCTTTGAGCCCTGATTGACTCTGAATAAATGTAAATAGCAATTATTTCTATTTTGGTAAGAAACCCTGAGGACCTTCCCCTCCCAGATGAAATATCTAAATAATATCTATCTATATCTATGTATATTTATCTGTCTGTAGATATCTTTATCTATATGTATATAAAATAGGTAAAAGAGGCAGTTTCTCTACCACATTTCTTCCTTAGACTTAATCACTGATTGGATGTTGCCTCAGTCAAACTGAAACATAGTAAAGTATTAAAGACATTTATTTAGAAAGTCCAAGATCACCTTCCACTGCATCTAAGGTCACCTCTAGTCATTCTTATCTCTATCTGGCCACTGGACCCAAATGGTTCTGGAGGAGGAAGTGAGGCTAGTGACTTTGCACAGCCCTCCCTCACTTAAAGGCAATAATTCACTTGCTCTTTAGGTAGCACCTCCCTGATGCCATTCTTCTCTTCAGAAACAAAGGACAAACAACAGCAACCATTGGTTCCAAATTCTATTCTACTCACTACACCATCTTACCTCTAATGTAGAATATTCTAATAAGTATTCTAAGAGCTCTGTCTATTTGACTATGAAAATAAATTCTCTGCACCCATGACTTATTATAGGACTCTCATACTTTTCATTAGCATCTTTCATTATAATGTATTCAGCACCCACAATGGCATATGTGGATCTACTGAATATCACCTGAACTTCCAACTCAGAAGGAAGAAAGACTTTCTGAGCTATCTTTCTATCATTCCACCCAAGGATTATATTGTTAAAAAAAATCTTATCTGCAATGTACTCTCATTGAATAGACTCTTTAAAACCCATGAGTGCAGAGGGAAAAGGGATAGAGTAGACAGGTCTCTGAGCTCTTTCTTGGCTTCCCACAGATCAACACTTCTGAACAGCTTTGGAGTGACAGAATCCACAAATATCTGAAGTGTAACAAATATCCAGCAGAAGATATTTTGGAAGAGCTTCAGGAAAAGTTTGTTTCCATCCAGGGGGAGGGAGATAGTGCAGCCCAGCCCAGGTACAGGGCAGCTCAGGGAGACTCAAGTGAAGGGGGAATCTAGTGGGAGGTTCTTAACCAAATTATAGAAGTGATTGCTACTCTGTCCTGGTTCAGAAGTGGATCAGCAGACTAGCTGTGAGACCTTCAGCACAACAGAAGGCAAATAGTGAACCCCTGGACCCCATCTTAACAAACAGGATTGGCCATGCTCACCCAACATGAGGGAAGCCAGCAGCATGGGCTCCAGGACAGTAGGAAGCCGCTGTCACCTGTAGAGGAAGTTTGGGACAATCTTTCCTTTGCCCTAAGAGTAGACTTCAACTTTTAAAATGAGCCAAAAAAAAGAACTCTGACTATAGATAGCTTTTGAAACAGAGAAGAACAGACTGCAAACCTTGAGGGCACTAAAGGCAAAATATCTCCAGATGAAGTATCAAAGGGTGATACATACATGTTGATCTCCATCTCACAAGAATTTCTTGAAAGAATTCAAAAAGGATCTTAAAAGAGAGTTAGAAGAAAAATGGGAAAAGGAAATGAGAGTGCTGGGAAAATTTTCTGAAAAAAATCACTCTTTAAAAATTAGTTTTGGAGAAATGGAAAAAGAAAATACCTAAAAGAATTTGTGACATGGAAAAAAATCCAAAGAACAAAACAACTCATTAAAAGTTCAATTGGGCAGAGGAAAAAGGAGATAAAAAAAGATAACTGAAGAAAATGATTCACTAAAAATTAGAATTGAACAAATGGAAGTGAATGAATTGAGAAGACATCAAGAATCACTCAAACAAATCCAAAAGTGATTTAAGAAATAGAAGAAAATGTAAAATAGACCATAGTAAAATAACAGACCTGGAAAATATATCCAGGATGGACAATATAAGAATTATAGGACTACCTCAAAGCAACAATGAAAAAAAGAGCCTGATGTCCTAGAACCAGAGGATAAAATAGCAATTGAAAAAATCCACCAAACACCTGCTGAAACAGAATCTAAAATGAAAATTCCAAGGAATATCATAGGTAAATTTCAGAATTATCAAATCAAGGAGAAAATACTGCAAGCAACCAGAAGGAAACAATTCAAATATCAAAAAGCCACAATGAGGATTATCCAGGACCCAGCAGCTTTCATTTTAAAGGATCGAAGATGCTGGAATATGATGTTCTAGAGGGCAAAGGAAGTAGAACTGCAGTCAAGAATCAACTATGCAGCAAAATTAAGGATTATTTTTGAGGGGAAAAGATGGACATTCAATGAAATAGGAAATTTCTCATTTATTTCTGATGAAAAATATCAGAGCTGAATAGAAAATTTGATCTTCAAATACAGAACTCAAGAGAAGCCCAAAAAGGGAAAGAAATAAATGTTTTTAAAGGTTAAAATGTTAACATTCCTTTACAGAAAGATGTGTTTAACTCTTGAAAAATGTATTTTTAAGGTTCTATTTAGAGGGTAGAGATATAATTTACTTTACTATGATGATATAAAAAGAAACTAGGGGTGAAACCTGGAGTGTACTAGAAGAGGAAAGGGGAGGTAAATGGGGTAAATCAATTCACATGAAGAGGCAAAAAAGACCCAGTTGGAGGAAAAAAGGGAGGGAGATTAGCAGTGTGTGAATCTTAATTTCATCCATTTGACTCAAAGAGAGAATATTAGATACATTTAATTTGATATAGAGACTTGCCCCACTCTACAATTAACTAAAGATAAGGAAGTAAGACATGAAAGGGAAACAGAAAAGAGGAGGCTAATAAAAGGGAGAACAGAGTAGAAAAAAAAAGAGTTGAGAAAGAGGGAGGCTCTGTAAAAGGGGAGGGCAGATTGAAGGAGGTAGTGGTTAAAATAAAAACACTGGGGAGGAAGGAAAAGGGAAAGGAAAGAGAAAAGTATAATTTAGGGAAAATAAGATGGTGGGAAATGCAGAGTTAGTAATTTTAACTGCCAGTGCAAAAGGGATGAGCTCACTCATAAAATGGAAGCAGATAGAAGACTGGATTAAACGTGAAAATCCTTCTATATTGTGCTTCAACTGAAGTAAAAAAAAAAATTAAAAAATCAGGGGTGGTGATCCTGATCTCAGATCAAGCAAAAACAAACAAACAAACAAACAAACGAAAAAGATTTAATTAAAACAGTTAAGAAAGGAAACTACATTTTGCTAAAGATTACCATGAATAGTGAAGGTATATTAACACTAAACATATATGCACTAAGTTGTATGGTATCCAAATTCCTAGAGGAAAAGTTGAGAAAGCTGCAAGAAGAAATTGAGAGCAAAATTTACTAGTGGGGGATCTCTATTAGAGCTAGATAAATAGAACCACCAAATCAATAAGAAAGAATTTAAGGAAGGAAATAGAATTTTAGAAAAGTTAGGTATAACAGACCTTTGGAGAAAATTGAATGGGGAAAGTAAGGAATATACTTTTTTTTCAGTGATATATGGAACCTACACAAAAATTGACCATGTTTTTTTAGGGCTTATAAACTTCAAAATCAAATGCAGAAAGGAAAAAAAATAGTAAATGTATCTTTTTCAGATCATGATGCAAGAAAAGTGCTTGTAATAAAGAGTTAGAGAAAATAGCAGAAAAATTAATTGGAAACTATATAATCTAATCCCAAAAATGCATGGATGAAACAACAAATCATCGATACAGTTGATAATTTCATCCAAGAAAATGACAATAATGAGACAATATAATAAAATTTATGGGACACAGCCAAAGTAATTCATAGGGGAAAGTTGTTATCTCTAGATGCTTATCTGAATAAAATAGAGAAAGAAAAGATCAATGAATTGGGCATACAACCAAAAAAAAAAAAAAACCCAAACAACATCAACAACAACAACAACAACAACAACAAAACAGAAAGACAACAAATGAAAAAACTCCAATTAAATACCAAATTTGAAATTCTGAAAAAAGGGGAGATTAACAAAATTGAAAGAAAGTAAACTATTGAACTAATAAGCAAAGTTAAGAGTTGGTTTTATGTAAAACCAAAAAAATTAATTAAATGCTTAGTAAATCTAATTTTTAAAAAAGAAAGAAAATCAAATTGAACTTGAATGAATCAAAATGAAACGGGTGAACTTTCCACCAATGAAAATTGAATTAAAGTAACAATTAGTAGGTGTTTTGCCCAATTGTATACCATCAAATCCAATAATCTGATAAAAATAGTTGAATATTTACAAAAATATAATTTGCCAAGGGTAAGAAAAGAGAAAATAAATTTATTATTATTTTTTTAATTTTAGAAAAAGAAATTGAATGAGTCATTAATGAATTTCCTAAGAAGAAATCTCGAGGACCGTATGGCCCAAGTGAATTCTATCAAACATTTTAAAAGAACAATGAATTCCAATACTATGTGAATACTATTGAAAAACAGGTGAAGAAAGAGTCCTGCCAAATTTCTTCTATGACACAAATATGGTATTGATATCTAAACCAGGAAGAGTCAAAATAGAACAAAAGTTACAAACCAATCTCTCTAATGAATATTGATGCAAAAATTTAAAAAAAAAATTAGCAAAGAGATTATAGCAACTTCTCAGCAGGATACTACATCGTGACCAAGTGGGATTCATGCCAGGAATTCAGAGCTGGTTCAATATCAGGAAAACTATTGCCACAATCAACCATATCCATAACAAAACCATCAGAATTTATATAATAATTTCAATAGATGCAGAAAAATTATTTGACAAAATAGAGCACTCATTTCCATTAAAAAAACACTAGAAAACAAAGGGATAAAGAGAGCTTTCCTTAAAATAATAAGCATTATCTATCTAAAACCTACAGCAAGCATTATTTATAATGGAGAGAAACTGGATGCATTCCCAATAAGATCAGGGGTGAAACAACGATGCCCATTTTCAGCACTATTATTTAACATTGTACTAAAAATGTTGGCTTTAGCAAAAAGAAAAGAAAAATTAAAGAAATTAGAATAGGCAACAAGGAAACAAAACTATCATTCTTTGCCAATGATATGATGAACTATTTAGAGAATCCTAGAAAATCATCCAAAAATCTACTCAAAACAATTCACAGCTTTAGCAAAGTTGCAGGATATAAAATAAGCCCACACAAATCATCAACATTTCCATGTCTTACTGACAAAACCTATCAGGAAGATATAGAAAGAGAAATCCTATTGAAAATAATTGTAGACAATATAAAATATTTGGGTTCTACCTGCCAAGACAAATCCAGGAACTATACGAATACAATTACAAAATATTTCTCACATAAATAAAGTCAAATCTAAATAACTGGAAAAATATCAATTGCTCATGGGTAGGCCAAGTTAAAATAACTAAAATGACAATTCTGCCTAAATTCTGCCATACATCACTATTGATTAGAGCAAATTAAAACACGTCCAAGGTACCATCTCATACTTCTCACATTAGCTAAGATGACAGAAAAACATAATGATAAAAGTTGGAGGGGATATGGGAAAACTGGGACACTAATTCATTTTTGGTGGAGTTCTGACACAATCCAACCATTCTGGAGAGCAATTAGGAACTAAGGAAAAGGGCTATAAAATTTGTGCAATATATAAAAACCTTTGCCACTACTAGGTTGGTATCCCAAGGAAATCATAAAGAAAGGAAAAAGAGCCCACTTGAGCAAAAATGTTTGTAGCCTCTCTTTTTGTAGGTGCAAAAAATTGAAAAAATGAATAGATGCCTTGCAATTGGGAAATGACTGAACCAGTTTTGGTATATGAAGATAATGGATTAGGATTGTGCCATGAAAACATGATCAACAAGTTTATTTAAGACAGGCCCAGCAAGATTTTCATGAACTTATGCTGAGCAAAACAAACAGATCAAGGAATATATATTGCACATAATAACAGCAAGAATGTATGATAATCAACTATGAAAGTCTTGGTTCTTCAAAATGGTTCAGTGATTCAGAGAAATCACAGTGCACTTTGGATGGATGGTGCCATTGGCATCCAGAGAAAGAACTATGGAGATTGAATGTAAATCAACACATGCTATGTTCACTTCAATTTTCATTTTTTTTGTCTCCCATGGATTTTCCCTTTTGTTCTGATTTTTCTCTCCAACATAATTCATAAGGCAATGTGTAATAAAAAGAAAGAAGGAAAGAAACTACAATTGATTCCAATAATATGTAAACTATTTGAAAAAGTAAGGAAAGAAGGAATCCTACAAAATCCAGCAGCAAGACATATAAAGAGAAATTTCATTTAAAATTACTGTAGATAATATAAAATATTTATCTACCTGACAAGACAAAGTCATAAGCTATATGAACAAAATTACAAAACGCTTTCCATACAAATGAAATTAGATCTAAACAATCGAAAGAATATCAAGAGCTCATGGGTAGATCGAGCTAATATAATAAAAATGAAAATTCTACTTAAAATTAATCTACTTACTTAGTGCCATACCAATCAAACTGCCAAGAAATTTCAGAGCTAAAAAACATAATAACAAATTTCATCTAGAAGAACAAATGGTCAAGAAATACAAGTAAATTAATGAAAAAAATATGAATGAAGGTGGATTAACTGTACCAGACCTAAAATTACATTATAAAGCAGCAGTCATCAAAACCATATGGTATTGGCTAAAAAATAGAGTAGTTGATCAGGGGAATATGTTAGATTCAAAAGACACAATAGTCAATGACATATTAATCTAGTGTTTTATAAACCAAAGACCACAGCCTCTAGGATGAGAATTCTATATTTGACAAAAATTTATGGAAAATTGGAAAATAGCATGGAATAAACTAGGCATTGACTAACACTTAACACACTATACCAATATAAGTTCAAAATTGGTTCATGATTTAGACATAAAGATTGATACTATATGCAAATTAGATAAAGCAAAGGATAGTCTATCAGATCTGTGGAGAAGGAAGGAATGTATAGCCAAAGAAGAACGAGAGTGTATTACGAAATGCAAAATGAATAATTTTGATTACATTAAATTAAAATGTTTTTGTACAATCAAAATCAATGCAGAAACGATTAGAAGGGAAGCAGAAAATTGGGAAATAAATTTTACATCCAAGGCCTCATTTCTAAAATATGTAGAGAACTGGATAAAATTTAAAATAATATAAATCATTCTCCAATTGATAAATGGTTAAAGGATATGATCAGACAATTTTCAGATGAAGAAATTAAAACCATTTCTAGTCATATGAAAAAAGACTCTAAATCACTATTAATTAAAAAACTGCAAATTAAGACAACTCTCAGTCACAATTACAAATCTCTCAGATTGGCTAAAGTGACAGGAAAAGATAGCGATAAATTTTGGAGGGGATATAAGAAAACTCAGACACTAATACATTATTAGTGATGTTGTAAACTGATCCATTCATTCTGGAGAGCAATTTGGAATCTGTCCAAAGGGCTATCAAACTGTGAATTCCCTTTCATTTAGTAGTGTCTCTACTGGGTTTGTATCCCAAAGAGATCCTAAAAAAGAGAATAGTCTCACATGTGCAAAAATGTTTGTAACAGCCCTTTGTGCAGTGACAAAGAACTGAACCTGAGTGGATGCCCATCAGTTGGAGAATCATACCACAAATCATAAATTTTGGTATATGAGTGTTATGGTATATTATTGTTCTGTAAGAAGCGACCAGCAGGATGATTTTGGAGATAACCTGGAGAGATTTACATGAACTGATGATAAGTGAAGCGAGTAGAACCAAGAGAGCACTGTACACAGCAACAACAAAATAAGATTACTTCCAACAGATTTGGCTCTTTCCAACAATGAGGTGATTCAGATCAATTCAAATAGACTTGTGATGGAGAGAACCATCTGTATCTAGAAAGGGGACTGTGGGGACTGAATGTGGATCACAACACAGAATTTTTGTTGTTGTCTGCTTGTATTTTGTTTTCTTTCTCATATTTTTTCCTTTTTTGATCTGATTTTTCTTGTGCAACAGGAAAATAATAGAAATATAGGTAGAAGAATTGCACATGTTTAACATATGTTGAATGACTTGCTGTCTGGGGAAGCAAATGGGGGGAAGGAAGGGAGAAAAATTTGGAATATAAGGTTTTGCAAGGTGAATGTTGAAAACTATCTTTGCACATATCTTGAAAATAAAAAGCTATTATCAAAAAAAAATTATATCCCATTAGAAAAATTTCTAGGATAGAGCACCAGCCCTGAAGTCAGGAGGACCTGAGTTCAAATCTGGTTTCAGACACTTAATACATCCTAGCTGTGTGACCCTGGGCAAGTCACTTAACCCCAAATGCCTCAACAAAACAAAAAGAAAGAAAGAAAGAAAAAAGAAAAATTTCTATAGATTTCTGTTTAGTTTTATTTTGATCAAACATTTTTTCTTGAATGAACATGGTAGATGTACATAGAAAACAAAACCATACAACCCCAAATAGTCAAAATGAGAATCATGGTATGATCTTTTGTCCAGATTCTGAGGTGTCATTTAAGAGAGCTAGAAGTCATCATAGGCTGTTCCCTAATGACAGACTTTTGACATACTTTGACAGTATTGCTAAGGCCCCCCCCCAAAAAAAAATAATAAAATTGGCAACAAAATTTCACTAGTCCCTTGTGTTAAAAAAAAAAAGCAAAACAAAACACGTGACCCATCCACACTTGGCAAATTGTGAGTAGTCCTGAGAAGCATGCTCATAATCCAGTGAAGTAGAAAAAGGCAGAAGAATTATACCTCATAGTGAGGATTATCTAAGTCAGATGCCTACTGTGTTTGGTTCAGAACATATATGAAGATGCCTTTCACTTCTGGACATAGTATTTTAGGAAGGACGTTGAAAAGATATAAAGTATATCAAGGTGGTAAAGGATCTTAAGATAGGGGTTGGAGACAAGATGGTAGAGCAAAGGCAGAGATTCAAGATATCAAAGTCAAAGTTCCCACATCCAAAGCCTTCCAGAAAAATAAGAATTTGCCTCAGATCATGGAACAGCTCAGAAGGAATTTTGAAAATCAAGTAAGAGAGGTAGAGGAAAAATTGAGAAGAGAAATAAGAGTGATAGAAAAAGAAGTATAAAAAGCTGAGTAGAAGAATGCCTTAAAAAGAAAAACTGGCCAAGAGGAAAAAAAGGCACAAAAATTCACAGAGGAAAATAACTTCTTTAAAATTAAACTTGAAAAAATGGAAGCTAATGAGTTTATGAGAAATCAGGAAATAATAAAACAAAAAGTATAAATAGAAAACAATGTGAAATATCTCATTGGATAAACAACTAATCTGGAAAATAGATCCAGAAGAGCTAACTTAAAAAATTATTAGTCTATCGGAAATCCATGAGCAAAAAAAGTCTAGACATCATCTTCCAAGAAATTATGAAAAGGTCTTAAGATTATACTATGTGAAGACTTAGTGAAGCAACTAAAGATGTTTTGTTTGAAAAAACTTTTTATGTACTTGTAGGGTTATAAAGTGGAACAGGAACTGATCTGCTTTGCTATAGAGAGAAGAAATAGGACAAATGTAGAGAAATCATACAGATGTGTATTTTGGCTCTATGAAAAATTATTATTCTTTTTTCAATGGAAAAGAAAAAAAAGAACAATGATAAAAACAAAATGTTTCAATTTTTTTCTCAACAGAATGAATTGGCACAGATAATAGTGGATTCCCTCTAACTCAAGTGGATGATAACATTGTGAAGAGGATTTTTATTTGGTTATGGGTTAGACTAGATTGGTAGCTGGATACTTTGACAGGATTAGAAACTTATATGTTTGGACTAAAAGAGATCAAGTCCACTCCTTGGTTTTATAGATGACAAATGGAGACATCAAGAATCAATGACTTCTTTATGATCATAAAGCTACAGTCTGAGAATGGTTTTTGAACCTGAATCTTCCCGACCCCATAATCCCCAATATTATATTGTTTTTATGTTCTGACCTCCTTGGCTTTTTGGAGTCTATTAAAAAAATTATCTACAAGGAAAACAATATTATTTCATGAGAAGAGACTAAAACAAAACTGCCTAAGAATTATTGTTTTTATCTTTTCCATAATAAACATTATTATTGTCTGTGCATGTGCCATGTAATCCTCCTAGACTCTAAGCTCTATGAAGACATGAACTTGTGTGTGTGTGTGTGCATAATATGTATGTATACACTTATATCTTTACATGTATATATACATGTATGCATGTATTGTGAATATAAATATAATGTATACATATATATTCACATATATATGTAATATAGATAGATACATATATACACATATTTATAGTGTATATATGTACATATATATAAGTATTGTGTATGTATAGTATTTAGCCATTATGTATATATGTATTTATATGTATGTATACTAGAGAGAATATATATGCATACAAGATACACATACATGTATACATACAATGCATCCAGATGCATACACACATGTATACACATATACATATATGTATATACATGCATGCATTTATATATTCTCCAGTATGCAGAATAGTGTCCTGTGCAGGGTGATAATAATAATTATAAAGATGATGTCACTAAAATGTTACATTTATTTAGCTTTTTTAAATTTGCAAAGAATTTCACAAACATCTCATTTTATTTTCACTATAACCCAGAAAATAGATGCTAATATTGTCCCAATTTCACAGATGAGGGAGTTATGATATGCAGCAATTTAATGACCTGCCTAGGGCCACATAGCTAATAAGTGCCTGAGCTGGGTTTGATTTGAACTCAGATCCTTCTGACTTTAAGACCAGAACTGTATGTACTGAACTTCCTTGCAGTTGATGTATAATAAATGTTGGATGAATTGTCATTATGGAAATAAAATAATCATAGAAATAGCTTATAAGAACTAAATCTTTTCTAAATTTATAAAATATTTTATAAACTCTCATGGATTATTTCTCCAAGAAATTTTTGTTGAACTGGTTTTTATAAGTAATATCAACCAGCTATTCGTATGCACTGAAACTGCAAGACTTGGCTTCTAATGATGGAGAACTAAGCAAATTTCATGGTAACTTATCCTTCATTCAGCATCAATCATTCAAGATATCTCTAATAAGATGCTGATGTCTACTTCCCTGTAAATTCCCTTTGATCCAGACAATTCTGGAGAGAATTTAAGTTGGGTTCTTTATCCATCATATTTTTTCTGTTAAGAAAAATGCCCTCATTGAAGGTTTTTCTTTTCCAAGTTGGTGTTCTCCAATTATTCAGCTACCATTCATATGCCATGGTAGCCAGAAATGTCAATCTTCTTTAAGTGTTCCAGTTTGTTAATGTCCTTTTTTCTGACATGATTTCAGAAGTCATTACAATTCTCCTGAGATGACTGGGCCATGCACAAGACAGCAATATCTAAGGATCACATTGTGTTCTGATGGAAAGAACAAAGTACTGTATATCAGTCACCTGAACTTGAGTCCCAGATCTGACAAATATTGGTAATATATTTGAAAGCAAGTTTACTTCATGTGCCTCGCGTTCATCTTCTGGAAAATGATGATGATAATCCTCATACCATTTAACTTTCAGTATGGTTTCAATGGGGGGGATTTAAAAGTTTAAAATTCTATAGAATTGGGATTTATCAGATTTGTTGATGTGACTGCTATGATTTGCTATAATTATATTGTTAAGACTCCAGATCAGAAGCAGGAATGACAAGTGGATATTGCAAAGAGGATCAATGATGGAGAAATAAAAAGCAAAACAAAATATAAAAAAAAATTCACCTCTGTAACAAAATTTTAAATATCCACAATCGACTGCCTTAAAAGGTGCTTGGTTTCTCTTTGGGTTTTCAAGCAGTAATAGACTGACAGTTTTTTAGGTATGAATTGTTGGAATTCCTTTAATGAATGTTGGGTTGGATGATCATCTAGATTCCTTCCATTTGTAGAAGTGATTCTATTGTGTGCAACATGATTTTTTTAAATAAATCAGTCATTTTACATTGCTAAGTAACATAGTTCTTGAAGTGCACTAAAATCCCCAGATTATTTTCATGGGAAGCCATATATTTCTGAATTTAAAAAAAAACTGGATGTAATTTTTTCTTTTAAATATCATACTGATTTCAATATATTATTCCAAGTTGGTGAAATCTCTGAAAATTTTGGTTATCTTACCATTACATTTGATAACTTTTCAAATCAGAGTTAACTTAGAATTTGATAAAGATGCTTTTTTGCATTTTTCTGAGTTATGGTTGAAAATGCAAAACTGTACTCAGGAATTAATGCCACTGAGAAGTATCAAGTTTTAGAAAGAGAAGAGGCCATTGAAAATAAGAAACTTGCATTTTAATCCTGCCTTTAATATTTATTAGCTGTGTGGCTATAAATAAGTCTTCATATCCTCTCTGGGCCCCTATTTTTGCAATTACAAAATGAGGATAACAATGGCTATAATAATTATGCTGACAGATTTTTTTGTGAAAATTAAAAAAAAATTGCTTGTAGAATACTTTAGAAAACTTAAAATCACTATGTAGATGTCAGCATATTTTTTTCTCTTCCTGACTACTAGTATTTAACATCTGGCATTTGAGTGAGAGATGATATCCATTTATTTATTCACTAATTTATTCCACAAACATTTTTTCACATATACTATAGTAAAATACTGCTCTGAACATATCAACAAATCTTTTAGCAATCATTTATTCAGTTAACAGATACTATTCTCAAGGAATTTATACCTTAATCTGAGATCTCCATGGGGAGAATAATATACAAAACCCACAACTAAACAAAACCAAAAAAACAGCAACACAAAAACCAAGACAAAACAAAGAAAAAAATACTACAATATAAAGTAATATGAGTTGAATGCAAAGTAAAGTCCAGACAAAGTGCTATGGGATCAGTGAAGAAGGAGAAGTTATATTTAATGGAGGAAGGAAAATGAAATCAGTTTAGGTTTCATGGCAAAGATTGCACCTGAGCTGATCTTTTTAAAATGATATTTACACCCAATGATGTGTAAAAATAATATTTAACTTTTTCTTTTAAAATTTGAGTTCCAAATTCTATTGTTTCCTCTCTTTTCTCTCTTCTCCCTAAAGAGTGAGCAAGCTGAAATAGATTATGCATGTGCAATCATATAAAACAAACATTCATTTTAGTCATTTTGTGGAAGAAAACTCATCCTCTCCTTGTACCCCACCCCCCAAAAAAAGGGAAAAAAGGGAAAGAAGTAAAGAAAGTGAAAAATAGCTTGCGTTAGTCTCTATTCAGAAAAGATCATTTCTCTCTCTAGAGATGGATTGCATTTTCATTATGAGATCTTTGGGAATAAGTTTACTATTACTGAGAATAGCTAAGTCATTCACAGTTGATCATTGAACAGTTTTTCCTTTTCTGTTTACAATGGCCTCCTAGTTCTGCTCACTTTTTCATTTTATATAAGTTTTTCCAGATTTTACTGAAATCATTCTGTCACTTCTTTCTGAGAAGAGTTTTTCATTTCTTACAGATCAATAATATTACATTACAATCACAAACTACAACTTGTTTACCTCTTCCCCAATTGATAGAGATCCCCTCAATTTTCAGTTCTTGGCCACAACAAAAAGAATTGCTCTAAATACTTCTGTACAAATAAATCTTTTTTTTTCCTTTTTTTTGGGGGGGGGCATGCCTCTGGATAGAGTTAGCATTACTGGATCAAAGGGTATATACACTTTTTTAATCTTTTAGGTATAGTTTTATGTTGTTTCCCAGAATGGCTGGATCAGTATATTAATGTTCCAGTTGTTCCATGTTCCCTTCAACATCCATCATTTTTCTGTGTCAAATTAGCCAATCTGATTGATGTGAGGTGAAACCTTAAAGTTGTTATAATTTGCTTTTCTCTAATCAATAGTAATTTACAGTATTTTCCTAATGACTAAAGATAGCTTTTATTTCTTTGAAAACTATACATCCATAACATTTGACTATTTTTCAATTGAGGAATGACATATACTCTTATAAATTTGACTGATTTCTCTATATATTTAGAAATGAAGTCTTTAACAGAAATACTTGGTAAACTCCCCACCTCACCAGTGTTCTTCTTTCCTTTCAATTTTGACTGTATTAGTTGTTATGGTGCAAAACCTTTTAAATTTAATATAATCAAAATTAGTGATTTTACATTTTGAAATGCTCTCTGTTTCTTGTTTGGTTTTAAATTCTTCCTTTCCCATAAATCTGAAGGGTAAACTATTCCATCCTCCCTTTGTTTGCTAATATTATTATTTATATGTCTAAATCATATTTGACCTTTTCTTGATATTTACTGTGTAGTGTTTATTCTATAGCTTCTATACTTTTTTTTACCATTTTCACTGTATTTATATATAATATATATATCAAAAATAAATTACTATAATCATTTAGTACTGCTTATTTATAGTGATCTTTATTTAAAAAATTAATATCTTTTTATTTCCAAAATATGTACAAAAATACTTTTCAACATATATCCTTGCAAAGTCTTGTGTTCCAAATTTTTCTCTCTTCCTTTCCCCCACTTCCTCCCCTATACAGCAAGTAATACAATATAGATTAAACATGTGCCCACATTTATCATAGTGAACAAGAAAAATCAGATCAAGAAAAATAAGGAAAAAAGCAAACAACAGAAAAGGTGATAATACTATATTGTGATTTTATATGAGTGCCCATAGACCTCTTTCTGGAGGCAGATGGCTCTCTCCATCATGAATCTATTGAAATTGGCCTAAATCACTTCATTGTTGAAAAGAGTTAAATCCATCAGAATTGATCATGATATTTTTTTTCTTATTTTGAAAAAAATATTTTATTTCTCTCAGTTACATATAAAATAATTTTTAACATTTATTTTTAAAACTCTGAGTTTGATATTCTCTCCCTTCCCCTTTTCTCATTGTCTGAGAAGTTACATGTGAAGTTATGCAAAATAGTTCCATAAAAGTCATGTTGTAAAAGAAAATATAGATATCCCCTCACAAAAAATCCCTCAAGAAAAACAAAGTTAAAAAAAAGTATGCTTCAATTTGTATTCAGACACAATCAGTTTTTTCTATGTATAGATAGCATTTTTATCATAAATACTTCAGAGTAGTCTTGTGTCATTGTATTGCTGAGAATAGCAAAGTGATTCACAACTGATCATCCCACAATATTGCTATTAATTTGTACATAGTACATTTCATTTTTCATGAATTCATGGAGGACTTCCCAGATTATTCTGAGAGCATCCTCCTCATCATTTGTGTATAGAATGATGGTGTTCTAAGATAATCACACACTACAATTTATTAAGCCATTGCCCAGTTAATGGGCACCTCTCCAATCTCTAATTCTTTGCTTTAGAAAAGACCTGCTATAATTATTTTTGTACATATAAGTTCTTTCCCTTTTTTAAAAAAAATCTCTTTTGGGATACATGTCTAGTAGTGGTATTGTTAAGTCAAAGGCTAAGCATGATATCATAATCATTTTTGGCATAATTCCAAATTGCTCTACAGAATGATGGGATTAGTTCACAACTCCATTAAGAATGCATTGTTTCATTTTACCCCACATTCCTTCCAACACTTGTCATTTTTTTTTGCACATTAGTCAGTTTAATAGGTTTGAGGTACTACTTCAAAGTTACTTTAATTTGCATTTCTCCAATCAATAGTGAGTTGGAGTGTTTTTTTTTAAATATGGCTATAAATAGCTTGATTAGTTCATCTGAAAATTTTTCATATTTTTTTTTAAATTAGGAAATGGCTCTTTTTAAAAATAAATATTTCTCAGTTCCTTACATTTGAGAAATGAGATCTTTTGTCATAGAAACTTGAAAATCTTTTTCACAATTACTATTGCTAATTATCCTCTCTCCATTTATTATATTCTTCTCCTTTCAGCCTATCACTCCGCAAAAGTGTTTTGCCTCTGATTATGTGGTGATCCTTAAAGGGAGTATTTTCAAGAGATAGACAAAGCAGAAACATCCATTCTATGAGTGGTCAATAAAAACTAAGAGGAATGGAAGAATAGGAATCTAACAGGGTGAATGTAGAGTAAGTAAAAGGGCTGGAAATTTGAATGAATTCAGAGTATGATGATATCGGGAGTTTAAACTTTATGGGAAGTAAATGGAGAGTCACTGAATATTTCTGAATACAATACTGAAAAAAAAAATAAATTCAAGAGACTGATCAAGCAATAATACAAAGGAAAGATAGAAGGGAATGGATAGATCAAGAGATTAAATTAAGATATACCAGGAATATGACACTACTTAAAGTGAAAAGGCCTTTGGGCTTAGAATCAGAACATCTGGATCTTAGTAACAGAATCACAGAATACTGGAGTTATAAGGGACCTTAGAAGATTTCTATATCTGAACATTTGCTCAATTACCTCTCCTGACTCTAGTGATAGAGATTCTACTACCTCTCAGTCAAGTCCATTTAGTGGTATTGTAGAAAAATTTCTTTATATTGTTCCACTTCATTGGAACCTTTCTGAAACTTCCATTAATTGTACTGTATACATACCTCTGAAGCAATCAGAAAAAATATATCTTGTCTCCATGAAAACTATTGTAGCATTAACATCTACTCTCTCCATTAATCTTCTCTTCTTCCAGTGTCCACATCCCCAAATCACTTTTCATCATGCCATTGCCTTCCCTCTTTTTTGTCAATTTTGTCCCCAATATGGCTTGTTAATTACAAGCATAATATTCCATGTGTTCTGATCCAAATAGAATAGAGTATGGTGTCATTGCCTCCCCTACTCTGTATTTCAATGCTGTCCTACTTATGACCCTTCTTTGGACAAGGCTAGCTTAAAAACAGATGATTTCCAATATTCATTAAGCAAATAAGGACAAGGTCTTATATATTGATAAAACAAATATGAATTACTGTTATTATGATTTAGGTTGAGAATTTGTGATTTTTCAGAGCTAGTGATTAGGAAAAACCATAGACTTTAGATACAGCTTTTTTTATTACTTTCAAAAGCACAGATAGGGGCCCCAAATGCTGATAATTGTAAGTCCTAAATCACTTTAGACAGGGTTCTACAAATGGTAGAGCTGGAAGCAACCTCTATGAATTCACAGTATCACAGGCTGTGAAGAAAGAACTTTGTAAACTTTAAAATACTAAAAAAATAAATTGGGGGCACAATGCATTAAAAAGGTAGCTCTGGATTCAGGAATATTTAATTTCAAATTCACCTTCTGACACTTTCTAGCTTTGGGAAATTAAGTCATTTTACCTATATTTGTGTCAATTTCTTTGTAAAATGGGAATAGCAAAGTACCTATCTTTCAAGATTGTTGAGAAAATTAAAAAAAAATAAGTGCTTTGTAAATATTCATATATAATGTATATATATATATATATGTATATATATATAAGAGATATAAATGCTAGCTATTATTATAGAAATAGGAGTGGTCTTTCTTTGGGCACTTTTAGTCTAATGACCTGTTTTCCAATGATATCCCACACTGGCCCTGCACTACATATTTACCAAGGAAAAAATAGATGAGGATTTAAACTATTCTCAGGAGTTGGGCAGCCAATCTTATCCAAGGCTATTTGATCCTTATATCTATGTTCTTCTGTTCTTCAGTATACTGAAGTTAGGCTGGTCATGAATCATAAGAGAGTAACCAAAATGGTCTTTTAAATAGGCTTGATCTGTGTAGGAAGAAAAATGATCATAATGTTGAGCTCCAGAACAGAGCTGCAAATGTGTAGAGAAATAACTCTGCATGCAAGATGAAATATATGATTCCAGGGCCCAGCAATTTAATTTTATTCATTCCTGTATCTAGTTTTTGCATCTCACAGTTTGGGCACAACAGGAGGTGACACTGTTGACTGTTACTCCTTTCACTTACGTTTTTTCCCCTCGCTGAACATAAACATATCATTACACAGTTACACTGCACTATATTTAGAGCTGATTTTTAACTATCTATTAAATGCAAGATTGGAGCCGGCCTATATTACCTGAAATGAAAAGGGACTTGCTGAGAAGAGATGGTTTGCTCACTAAATCAAAGATGGGGAGAACTAATTTCTAAACCACAGTGTTTCCCAAGAAACCAGGTTCCTCTTCTGTGAAAAAGGCTAATATGTCTCTTTGGCTGGGGGAGGACTTGCTTACTTCTTTATTCATAATATTGAAAACCTTTTATTAGCTAAAGATCCTGCTCCATTTCAACCTGAACTAAGTGATGAAATAGATGATTGTACTTGGAGCTGAGGAGGGCTCCCTCAGTTCTACTGGTTTGCTTTGAGATTCTGAGTAAATCGTTTATTTCTTTGTCCTGTAAATTTCTTTCCCAGCTCTAATCAGTCATACCTGTTATGTCTTATTATGGAATCATGAAATGTTTAGACCCAGAAGTAGCTTTCTATGTTATTTCATTGAGTCTCCTTATTTTAGATATTATTTTGAATCTTTATATTATTTATACTATAATATTTACAAATGAGGATTTGAAAGACCAGAGAAAAGAAATGACAAATTTGAAATAATCCAGATGGTTTGCTTCAGATTTGGTACAATAACCTGTGTCTCCTGACTCATACTTTTGTGATGATTTCACTTAGATCAGGGAAACATATTACAAAAGGAGAAAAAAGTAGAAGAGTTTGAATAAGCTTTAGAACTCAGGGCAGAAGAATTAGACCGACTGGAGCAAATGGTGGTTAATGGGAAATTCCTGAGAGTTGGAATTATTTCAGGGATTGAATGTTAAGAAGGAGTGGCCACAACTTTTGAGCCTTTATTTGATCTTTGGATCAAATCTAATTGCAATGTGATTAACTACAAAAGGGCTCTAGGGCTAAACTCTGTTTCTCACATTCCCTGTTGGGCACAATCATAATCAAATATCAGCTCATTTGCCAACAAGGAGGTGTCTTGTATAGCTGATTTTCTAGTTACAATTTTTTGTCTGAGAGTTAAAAATTGGGTTTCATTTTTTTTAATAGATAGGATATAGCATTCCTCTTCATTTCTGCACCTTTCATATAGATTCAGCCTTGTACTATATTACTATAAAATTACTATATTACAAATCTATTTGTCTTTGAAATTAGAGACTGCTTCTACCACACAATTTCACTAACATCAATTATCAGAAAACTTATTACTTTTCCAATTCGTGGGATTTTTTTCCCCCTCACTAAATATAGATGTTTGGAAATAAGTGCTAGTTTTTCTTTTCTTTTTTTTTTTTTTGCTTTTTGCTGAGGCAATTGAGGTTAAGTGACTTGCCCAGGGTCACACATCTAGGGAATGTTAAGGGTCTGAGACCAGATTTGAACTCAGGTCCTCCTGACTTCAGGGCTGATGCTCTATCCACTGTGCCACCTAGCTGCCCCTAAGTGCTAGTTTTTAATATCACTAAATAGAAGTATAGACACTTTACTGTATATCTTCTTCTATCAATTATTTTTTTTAAATAAGAAAATTTAAATCTAAAGAAGGGAAATGGACTTGCTAAAGCTCACTCAGGCAATCAGAGGTGAGACTAGAACGCAGGTTTCCTAATGCTCACCACTGCTCTTTATATTAAAATCATTCTATTTGACATCTGAAAGCAAAGATAAAAAAATATTAGATAAGTGTACCTGTCTGAGAAAAGATCATTGTTTATTATAAAGGATGTGGATAATGACTCAGTAATTAGGGAAATATTGACAATCAGAGATTAAGTCAATCAATCTATAAGTATTCCTTAAGCTCCTACTGTCAACTATTTCTCCAAGATACTAGGAAATTAAAATTGAAATATCTTTGTTCTTAAGGAGCTTACATTTTTTTAAAGAAGGCAACATGTACACAATTATATAGTACACAGAACTTTATATATATATATATATACACACATATATACATGTATATATGTGTGTATGTGTAAACACATATATCAGTATGTGTGTATGAACATATCTATATGCATATATCATTCTATAACAATATATGTATAGGCTTATTACACCTATGTATGACTGCATATGTACATGCATGTGCATATATTATTTATATATGTATGCATGCATGTATATATAAATACAAATAGATAGATCGATAGATAGTTAAAATTTTTGGTGGAGAAGGGAAAGGGAAGCACTAATTACTAGGAAATTTGGAAAATGTTATAAATTAAATTAGGATTCTTTTTAATAAATGACATTTGATTTGAAGTTTGATACAAAATATTGATTATAAGAGTCAAGAGCGAGGAACAGTTGGTATAATGGTAAGGGTGGTAGAAGGTAATATTGTAGTTCCTTCACTTTTTATAGGAAAGCCTCAAGTGAAGCCTCTAATTTCAAAGAAGAAAAATAACCTTATGTTTTGATTTATTAAAGTCTTAGTTCTGCATGTACTTTTTTGAATATCCCAATAACTAGAGAAAGGCATATCAATATTGTGAAGTGTAGAGAACACTAGATTTAGGGTCAGAAGATGTGTTTGAATATTGATTCTATCACTTACTTTGACTTTGACTTTGAGTCAATAACAACCTCTTTCTTTTTAACAGAGGAATAAATAACCTCTGATATCTTCCAGAGCTATAATAAATCTCATGGTCCTTGATTGCTATTAAAACTGAATTGTTAAGCATTTAAAACTTTTTTTAAATAGGATTATTTCAGAAGAATTAGTGACTTTTACCAAATATAAAATATTCTGGAAGAAAATGATGATATATTAAAATCTCTCCTTTAGGCTGCCATCTTAAAACAAAATGATAGTCAGTGTTTTATTTTGTTTTTCACCAAAAATACATTTTTAAAATTCATTAAATTATTAATATTATGAATCTACTTAGCCCTATTATATATAGGATTCTTGGTTATTTCATGAGATATAAAATAATAGAAAATTCGACCCTTACTCATAAGTAGTAGTAGCAGTAGTAGAAGTAGTAGTGGTAGGTTCAGAATTCTTTCTTATATAAAAATACTTTGATAGCTATGTAGAAGAGGAGAGAAAATTGAGGCAGAGAGGCTAATAATTAAAATAATAGCTAATACTTAATATAGCACATTAAATTTTACAAAGCTTTGCATATGTTATTTCATTTGATCATCACAACAATCCTGTGAGATAAGTACTATTATTGTCACTCTTTACAAATATGAAGGGAGAAAGATGAATGATTTATCCAGCATCATATAGTTAGTAAAAAACTAAGGCTGAATAAAATTAAGTGAACTTGCCTTGGATCTCTTAACCAGGAAGTACCTCAGTTGGCCTATGACCTAAAGTAGCCCTAACTCAAAATCCATTGTCCTTACTCAATAAACCAAAAGACAATTGCTTTTTGCTATAGTGATTGTTCAGGTGAGAAATAATGTGATCTCAACTAGGATTGTGATTGTGCAACCAGAAATGAGGAGAAAAATGTGTCAGATTTTGTTGAGATGTAAAATGTTATATTTGATAATCTGATATATGGAATAAAGGAAAATTATGACTAAGGATGACTCTGAAGTTGAGAACTTGGGGGACTGGAAAGATGCTGGTACCCTCAACCATATCAGGGAAGATAATACAATGAAATATGTGATGAATTTGACAATCTATTAACATTGATTAATATGTAATTTACTTTGTCCCACCAAAAACCCAAAAATAAATCACAAACAAAATAAAAAGGCTCATACAATCATCACTGACTCCAAGTACATTATTCAACGGGTGCCTGCTATACCTCTGGGGCTATGTTGACAGAAAGGGATAATGTGAGATTTCCTAATGATGCAAGCCCAATTTGGGTTTATAACTTCTCAGAAGTGCTGATGCCTTTCTTAGAAGTACCAAAGTGGCATACTTGTGGTGAGGAGATAAAGATGAGTAATAATAGATAACATTTATATGGTATTGCAAAGTGTTTTACATATGTTAACTCCTATGTGGCTTTGTTAGATATGAATTTCATATGAGGCTATTTGCAGAGATGATGGGATATGACCAATATTTCCATTATTTGATTGGTTGATCAAACACTCCTTATGGTCAGGCTATAATCCCTTCCCAAGTGGTATGCTCTGGGGAGCAATTGCCCTTGGCAATTGAGAGTCATTTATCAAGAAAAAAAATTAAACATTCAATTTAAAAAACAAGGAAGCAAGAACATGATGCTTTCCTAAGTTTGCAAGGTGGTATTTCTGGTCAATTCATTTAATGTACTCTAAAAATGTTTAATTTTTAAATCTCATCATAATGCTAAATGTAACCATAGGTTTTTGAAATCTTGTTAATAATAGAGCAAAAATTCTAGCACAGACTACAAATTTGGAAAAGATTTAAGTTGGTAATTGATAACTGCAAATTTCACTGAGAAATAAATTAAATTAATTCTTAGATGTTTATTCACAGAAGACTAATTATCAGATGCTAAATACATACATACTTCCACATACAGATACACACATACATGCATATATTAATGCATATATGTCAAATATACACAGATAGTCATATATGTAAATGTCTACATGTGTTTGCAGTTATGTGCATATACATACATACCAAAACAGTCAGTGATGATTGCTTAAGATGTGGAAAAATTGTGATGTGTATCATCATAAGGGGTGTAAATCTCCTGATTTTTTTTTACCGTTAATTTGTACATACGGCATGATTGCAATAGAAATGACTGAAGGGAGGAACACTAGACAGGAAGCTATTGAAATAGTAGCAAGATGAAATTACAAAGATCTGAATGAATTATTAATGTTACTCATGGACTAGGAAAGAGAAGTAAACATGTTGCCAAGAAACTTTAGGACTTATTGTGTAGTTATTCTATGCAGAGTAAGTGAAATTAAAGAATCCCTGGGATAAAGACATTGAAAGGAAGAAAGAGCTTCTGTTTCTTTGCTAAAAAGAATAATCTGTGGATTGGAAATTACAAAACAGTACAAATCTCTAAAAAGTAGATGGAAGGGAACCAAAATCCAAGACAAGTAAGGAAATAGCAACAGCACTTAGTGTTGGGGGAGGCTCTGGACTGGGCTTGCCTGAGTGGCCTGCCTTCCGGTACTGGGATGGCCTCTGAATGGGCTGGCTCCACCCTCAGGGCAGGACTTGGGAGGAGCGGAATCGCCTACAGGGAGGGGCCAGAAAAGGGAGATAAAAGAAGGCACAGAGGGTGTGGGAGTTGGCAGTTGGAAGTTCCAGGAACGAGAATAAAGAAGTTAACCTCTCCTCGGGTGCTCTGCCTGGTTTGTTCTCCCCTCCTCTAGGGTGGGGAGCCAGAGACGTCTGAAGACCCTGGATTAGGGTGAGTAGAGGGCGGTGGCTGGGGACCCCAATAGGACCCCCAGCACTTAGTGAATTTATGTTACCAGGAGAGTATCAATTATAATGTGCTGAGATTTACTTCAATTTCTGGCAAAAAAAAAATCAATCAATCAATCATCCAATCTAGAATATGCTAATGAGATGATTAATGAATATCTAAGAAAGGACCTAACAAACACAGAGACAACATGGCTTCATCAAGAATCAGTCATGGGGGGCAGCTAGGTGGCGCAGTGGTTAGAGCACCAGCCCTGAAGTCAGGAGGACCTGAGTTCAAATCTGGTCTCAGACACTTAACATTCCCTAGCTGTGTGACCCTGGGCAAGTCACTTAACCCCAATTGCCTCAGCAAAAAAAAAAAAAAAAGAATCAGTCATGGCAGATTCATCTCATCTTTTTCAACAGTTACTGAATTGTTCAATCAAAAGAATGTTGTAGATTATATTTTCTTGGATTTCTGTAATGTTTTTGGCCATACTTCTTGTCAATAAAATGAGGAGATTTGGACTAGATTATAGAGTATTTGAGGGGAGTTGTCACAGGGTACATACTTAGTGTGCCCAAAGAGTAGTTATGGAAAAGCTGATGCTAACTTAGAGGAGTTTCCTGATTGAATTCCCCAAAGGTTTAGCTTTGGCTATGTAGTGTTCAATATTTTTATCAGTTACTTGAATAAATAAATAGAACACATGTTTATTAGATTTATTTGTCTATTATCTGACATAATTATGACTTCTTTTATCGATTAATTTTAAAAAATTAATTATTTATTATGTGCCAGGTACCATGATAATTCTAGATATATAATATCTAGAGGTATAAGTTAACTTTGATGAGAGATTGTATCCCAAGGATTTCATTTGACTAAAAGAATATACCAAAGTTGAGATGACATTCATTAAAGATAAATATAAAATCCTACAATGGGAGTCAAACAATATTAACAGCATAGAATTGGGTAAACATAGATTTAAAGATTTTTAGTGAATTACAAGTGTGATATGAATCAACTAAATTTAGCATTTGACAGTGCTAACATGATTTTTGGTTGCATTATGTAGTAAATTCCATTGTGAGTAGTAGTTGGTATACTACAGTCTAGTCAGACTACTTTTAGAGTATTTTGCTCAGATCTGATAACTTCATTTTGGGAAGAATATTGATAAGTTGAAGACAATCAAAAGACTGAATAACTAGATTAATTAAAGGTTAATGCCATATAAACATTATTTGAAGGAACTGGAAATGATTTGCATAGAAAAAAGAAACTTCAGTGAGAAAATTTCTCCAACTTTTTGAAAACAAGAGAAAATCAAATTGTCAATAATTTTAACTTAGGATAAAAGTAAGAACAAGAGGGAAAATTTGGAGTTAATAGAAGTGCAAATTTCTTTAACAACCAAAGACAGTCAAGGATGGATTGGACTGCCTAATGGATGTCACTCTCATTAGTGGTTTTGAAGTGATGACCAGTAGAAAGTGATCTCCTTAATGTGCTAAATGTGAGCTCCTGAAAGGCAGAGAATTTCTTTTTATTGCCCCACTTTTGTCATTGTATTCTTAGCCTTTTTTAGGGTAGATTCTGGATGTTTGTTGAACACAGAAGAGGCTTTTAAATGTCCATTGAATTAGAATGAAAAACTGGATGTCTATTTGATAAAATGGTGGAGAAGAAAAACTTGTTATGATATAGGTGAGAGTAAAATGACTGGTATCCTGATATTGAGATTCTTTAATTCTGAAAGCTGATCAAGCTCAGTTAACAATGAACGTTTATAGAGATGTATTGTGATTTCGGTGAGTTATGTAGAAAAGCAAAAAGGTTGGCAGAATGAATGCAAGCACTAGAATATTAAGCAGTTTCAGAAAGAACAGATTGTTTTGCAAGGATGAATTTTAAAGTACGTAAGGTGTCCAAAGATAGTCAATCAACTTATTTTGTACCAATCACCCAGATAAACATATTCTATCTTTATATGATATCTTATTTTCTATGCAGTCCTGTCTTCCAACAACCTTGGGAAGTAAGACAAAGTAAAACTATCCCCTCACACCTCTAAAGTCCTTTGATTCTGTGCACAAAAATCTATTCAGAAGTGGAGTAAGTGCCTCCACTAGACTTGTTTCTGGCTGAGCCTGGAGGACAACTTATTGAATACTTTATAAGAAGGTTTCTTTTTTCAAGAATAATTAGGACTGGATAGAATGAACTCATTCCTAACTCTAAAATAATGATATATGGTGACACTGCAATGCTGTCCATGGTCTGATGTGAATTTGATGGCTTTGATAAATTAATAAAAAATAAAGCGTTTATTATGTGCCAGTTACTACACTAAATTCTAGAGATACAAATAAAGGTAAAAAAAGTTATTTCAGAGAGCTCACATTCTAATGAGAGTGACAACATCAATAGAGCTGGATACATACAAGATGTATACAGAGTAGGTAAAATGTGTATCAGAGGGGAAGGCACTAGCAAATGGGGTTGGGAATGTAAGAGAAGGCCACCTGCACTAGGTTACTTTTGAGCTAAGTCTTCAAGGACACTTGGAAAATAAGTAGATGGAGGTAAGCAAGGAGAACATTTAAACATGTGGAATAGTCGGTGCAAGGTAAGGAGAGTGAAAGGTAGATTACCAGTAGTTAATTCATAGAGTATATGTATGTGATGGAGAAAATGAGGTTCAGCCTGTATTCGTTGCTCATGGTCACAAAGTTCTTCATGGGCAGACATTTGGGACTGTAATATCTGGCTGGGTGGTGCTGAGTAAAAAAAGATCTAAATTCAAATCTTGCCTTAGAAAGTTGCTGTGTAACCATAGGTAAATCACGGGACTTCAATTTTCTACTCTGTCCAATAAAGATAATAACTGCATCTACTTACCAGAGTTGTGAGGATCAAATGAGATATTTATAATGAGTTTTGCAAAATATAAAATGCTACATAATTGCTTGCTAATAATCCAGATCTTTCTAATTCTGATATCAGGGCTCAAGAACAACAATACTTTCTCTCACAATAATTTAACTTTAATGCATAAAACACTTTCTGGAAATTGTTTCATTTGACACTCACAAGTGTTCTATAGAGCAAGGCAGTTTTTTTTGCCATGTCGCCAAACAGTGACACTGGTACTTATTCTCAAAAATTGACAAAGCTGTCAGGTCCTCAAAGTTTCTTATCAACAAACACAATTGTCTCCTGGCCACTGTGTTTCATGAAAGTTGCCACCCTTATTGAAATGGCAACCTCAGTCATTCAGAATGTAATCTGGTCAATTTAGGAAGGTCCCATCATTCTACTAAGGTACCAAATCTTGGGACTTGAATTATTTTCAAGTCAATAATCTCTTTTAAAAATTTGTTTGTTTCAACATTCTAGGAATTTCCTCTGCATGCCTCAGAATGGTCAGGATTTAATGCATAAAAAAGTGACTCTGGAGATCTCTCCAGATCTAGCTCCAAGTTGGCAAGTGGTAAGGAGCTCCCACTATGTAACTGTACTGAAAAGCATATGAGAACTCTCGTCTCAGTTACAAAATTTGGAAAGGAAAACTGTTCTCTTTAATCAAGTCGCAGCCTGATCCTTGACATACTGATTTTCATTCCTCAACTGTGACATATCCTTCCATGATCTGGAAAATTTAGAAGGGCACAGTGAGTACATTTCCCCCTGTCCTATTACTGTATAATATGGCAATATACACCATTACAGCATCATTGATGAGCTATTCTTCCTCTTTCATGGGTTTGTCTCTTCCAGAACAAGTTGAATCAGATAACAGGCAGGATTTGAGCATCCAAGCATTTATAAGAGAGCCCAGAAGGGCCAATACATGGTTGGAGGAGTAACAGCTTTTGATGATGCATAATTGATCACCTAGCAATTGAGCCATATTTGGATTTTACTGTGGTGCTGAAAGAGAGAGAGAAGGATGGAAGAAGGGAAGAAAAGAGAGAGAGAAGGAAAGAGGGAGGGGGAGAGAGAAAAGGAAGGAAGGAGGGAGGGAGAGAGAGGAAGAGAGACAGAGACAGAGAGAGACAGAGATAGAAAGAGATAGAGATAGACAGACAGAGAGGCAGAGAAGGAGGGAAGGAGGGAGGGGGAGAAAGAAAAGGAAGGAAGGAGGGAGGGGGAGAGAGGAAGAGAGAGAGAGAGAGAGAGACAGAGAGACAGAGAAAGAGAAAGACAGAGAGACAGAGAGAGATAGAGAGACAGAGAGAGTTCCAAAGGGCATAAAATGCTATCATCTTGTCATGCTGTGTAAACTGCTATAACTTCCTCACTGGTGATTCCTTTTGTGATAATGGAACTCTGAAATGATATTAGAGGGAATGTGAAAGATCTATGGCCAATTTGGTCACTCAAGCAAGGCTTGGAATCTCTGGGTTAAGGCTGTAGAGGGAGATGACTTGCTGTAAGATGAGCTGACTGGAACTCTGTGAAATCTATGCTTCAGTGCCTGTCAGAAGAACCAAGAGCTATATGCACATTCATGGGGGAGAATAGAATCCACAAGGCAGATGCCAGTGGCTGCAGATTTTCAGTTTGGACTCTAATGACTGATTTGATGGTTGCTCTGCTAATTTTTCCAAAGGAATTTTGGGACTGTCTTCAGCTGTCCCTGTAAACCTAGGAACTCACAGAAAGGTCAGGGGCTTGATGGGGCACTGGATTTGGTTCTGGGAAAAAGAATCATAGGAAAAATTTTAAGTTTCAAGGAACTTTAGAGATTATCTTTTCTGCCTTCCTCATTTTATAAAGTAAATAAACGTGATTCTGAGAAAACTTAAGATACTACCTCTGGTCTTAGGAATTGAAATCTTCCAAGGTTAGAAAGAAAGTAGAAAACTTGGAAAATATTTGACATCCAAGGGTTCTGATAAAGGCCTCATTTCTAAAATGTGTAGAGAAGTGATTCAAATTTATAAGAATACAAGATATTCTCCAATTGACAAGTAGTCAAAGAGTATGAACAGACAATTTTCAGTTAAAGAAATTAAAACCATTTCTAGTCATTTGAAAAAATTATCTAAATCACTATTAATCAGAGAAATGTGAGTTAAGACAACTCTGCAGTGCCATTGCAAACCTCTCAGATTGACTAAGATGATAGGAAAAAATCATGATAAATGTGGCAAAAAGTGAGACACCAATACATTGTGGGTGAAGTTGTGAACTGATCCAACCATTCTGGAAAGCAGTTTGGAACTGTGTCCAAAGAACTATCAAACTGCATTTCTTTTGATCCAGCAGTGTCACTACTAAATCTGTATTTCAAAGAGATCATAAAGAAGGGAAAAGGACCCTCATGTTCAAAAATGCTTGCAGCAGCCCTTTTTGTAATGGCAAGGAATTGGAAACTGAGTGGATGCCTGTCAGTTTGAGAATGACTGAATAAGTTATAGAATATGAATGTTATGGAATATTATTGTTCTATAAAAAACAATCATCAAGATGATTTTATAGAGTCCTGGAGAGACTTAAATGAACTGATGCTAAGTGAAGTGCGTAGAACCAAGACAACATAGCACACAGCAACAGTAAGACTGTGATGATCAACTCTGATGGACGTGGCTCTTTTCAACAATGAGGTGATTCAGGCCAGTTCCAATGATCTTGTGATGAAGAAAGCCTTCTGCACCCAGAGAGAGGACTGTGGGAACTGAATGTGGATCACAATATAGTATTTTCACCTTTTTATTGTTATTTACTTGCTTTTTGTTTTCTTTCTCATTTTTTTCCTTTTTTGATCTGATTTTTCTTGTGCAGCCTGAAAAACATGAAAATATGTATTAAAGAATTGTATATCTTTAAGGAAAGTTGGATTACTTGCAGTCTAGGGGAGGAGGTGGGGGAGGGAGAGAGAAAAATTTGAAACACAAAAGTTTTGCAAAGGTGAATTTTAAAAGTCTCTTTGTATTTATTTTGAAAATAAAAAGCTATTATTAAAACAAAAAGAATCAACTAAATAAATCCAGCACTCTTTTTGAGATGCTGGGCAAGTCATTTAATGTCTTTGAAAATTAATTCACTCAACTATAAAACATGAATGACTACCATAGAGTCAATGATTTTGAAATCAAAAAAAGATGTTAAAATGAGCCTTCTTCATTTTATAGATGAGGAAACTGACATTAAGATATTCTTTTTTCAAGAATAATTTGGCCTGGAAAGCTTGAATTCATTCCTTACTCTGAAATAATGAAATATTATGACACCGAAATGTTGTCTATTGTCTGATATGAATATGATTGCTTTGATCAATTAATAAAAAAATTAAGCATTTATTATGTGCCAGGTATTATGGCAAATTCTAGTGTTGGACCTGAGTTCATATGTGATCTTAAGCATTAGCTATGTGACCCGGGACAAGTCATTTATTCTTGTTCTTCCTGTTTTCCCTTTTCTGTAAAATTAGGCAAATAATAGCACTGCCCTCTACTGTTGCTGTGAAAATCAAAAGAAATGATACGTATAAAGCACTATCTGGGCATCTAGGTGGTACAGCGGATAGAGCATCAGCCCTGAAATCAGGAGAACCTGAGTTCAAATGTGGTCTCAGACACTTAACACCTCCTAGCTGTGTGACCCTGGGCAAGTCACTTAACCTCAATTGCCTCAGCAAAAAGCAAAAAAAAAAAAAAAAAAAAAAAAGCACTATCTAAGCAAGAGATATTATTTGTACAAAGTCATACTACTAACGTGGTAAATTGAATATCTAACCAGGTTCATTCAATCCAGATACAGAACTTTTCATGTAGGATTAGCCTACCTATTATCATACATTCAACAACATAAGAGAAATGTTTTTGATAATATATTGAGGCACTAAAGAAATATGAATTGTTATTCCATGAGAGAAAAAGGGCAGAGTAGATAGGTTATAATTAAACTTAGTAAAATGCTAAGTTCTCATTCCTTCCTCTGACATATGCTAGATGCCTGACCCTTAACTTTTCAGTAGCCCCCAGCCAGTTAACAAGATTATATATTGTAAAGCAGTTTTCCATCTTCATCGGTGGAAGAATTCTTTTTTACTAGAAGTTTTTTATTCTGATTAAATCATAGGCCTACTCCTATGTACTCACAGACACACACACACACACACACACACACACACACACGAGTGTAATAAATAGCTGATTATTCTAAAGAAGAGGAAAAATAGAATACTCAATTTCCAAAATTGTTTGGTTTTGATTTTTAAAAAGACTTTTTTTCTGTGGTGCTAAATACAACTTTTCTCCTTTCTAAATATTCCTTGGACCAAAAAAATAAAATATAATCATATTCTGTTTTAGGGGATAGCAGGCCATACAGTGGACAGAGCCCTGAGCTTGGAGTCCATAAGACCCCTCTTCCTAAGTTCAGATCTAGCCTCAGAAACCTATAAGATTTGTCCCTAGACAAGTCAGTTAACCCTGCTTGTTCCAGTTTCCTCTTCTGTAAAATGAGCTGCATGAAGAAAATGGCAACCCACTCCAATATCTCTGCCCAAAAAACCCCAAATGAGGTCCTGGAATCAGATATGACTAAAAAAAAAAAAAAACAGAGAGAGAAAAATAATATAATTCTATATAATGAGTTATGGAATAATTAATTCTTCCTTTATTTGATCATATAGCTAGAGCCATAAGTCAAAACCCCTTCATCCTAGATAAGAGTGGGCAATCCTGAGTGAAGAAGGAAATGGTTTATGTGTGTTCCAGTGGGTAAAGAGTGCAGGGGGAAAGTGTTGGTAAAGTGGTGTAACAATGGGAGGATGAGGCAGCAACAGAGAAGAGAATGGTTTAACAATTGATATATTTGTACCTGAAAATGCATACTATCCTGTACCTGTAAGAGACAAGAGATGACAATGCTTGGGAGAGTGACTCCATGAAAAATAATCTTGGAAATGGGAGCTGGTGAGGAGGTGACACTTCAGGAAGTTTTATAAGGTTCCTGTGGTGGGTGTAGGGGAGGAAATATCCTTCTATTTTCCGGTTAAATGAGTGGCAGACTACTAACCACCAGACTGAGATCTCCATGAGATTCAAGGGAGATAACAGGACACTTTTCTTTGACTTAGAAAGTCCCTCGGTTCAAAACCTGCTTCAGGTGACACTGTATTAGTTGGCAATTTCTGTAGCTCAGTTTTCTCACTTGTAAAATGAGAAGGTTGGATGTGATAGCCTCTAAAGTCTCTTTTATGTCTATGATTCTAAATCTCTGATCTAGTGATGAGTGTATTCCATACCTGTGACTTGAGTTAATGCTCCAGAGGTCCTGGCCTGGAATAGGCTCCATTTTATATTTGTTTGTTTACTCCTCTTTGGAGCATAAATCTAAATTTACAAAGAATCTTAGAACCCATCTAGTTCAATTATCAATTTAAAAATGAGTATAATAATATTGAAGGAAGTTAAATAGCTCATCCAAGGTGTCACATACAATGAAATTGGACAGTCTTCAGACTCCAAAGCAAATATTCTTTGCACTGCACCCCAACTACTTATTAACTATTAAATAAGTCTTAGTTAGGTTAGTGGAACTAGGATAACTAGAGAAAGAAGAAAACTTAAGGGCCACATGATATTCAGTCTTCAAGCATTTGAAGTGCTCTACCATATAGAAGAAGTTAGAATTGTGTCACGTGGCCCCAAAGGTAATAGTTAGGAACAATGAGTAAAAAGCACAAGAATAGAAAACTTAGATATGATGGCATGAATAACTTCTTCACAAATAGAATTGTACAAAAGAGAAATGTTATGCCTCAGAAAATAACAGGCCCTCATTCACTGGACATATTCAAGCAAAACCTAGATGGTTGGGTATTCTGCAGAGGTCAGGCCAGATTGCCTTTGAGCTTCCTTGCAACATTAAAAATTAGTGGTTCAACCTCTTGAACATCAGGAATTCTAATCTAGAGATGTACTGGTAAAAGTTTAACAAGCATATCTGAAAAGAAAAATATATAGTCAATATGCTTTTAAGTTTAATCTGCCTTAACTTTGTCTCCAAACCTTCTCAAGTCTTAATACCCAAGGGAACAAAAACACAAGCCCTGATATGTAGCATTTATTGATTTCAGAAGTTTAAACAATGGAAATTTAACAATTGACTTTTTTAAATTGGTTCAAATCAGCTTTAGCACATCTTCTTATTCCAGTGACTTTACGGCTTAGAGGAGATCCTATGTTCTTAAACACTATCCTAGGAGAAAAGAAAAATACAAAAGGGTCTTACTAAACTGAAAAGGTTGGGGGTATGTGGCAAAATAATACTCTGAAGCCTTTATACATAGTTATAGAGGTGTACATTGCACTCAGTGAAAAGTGTCCATTAATGAAGACGATAAGACTCTGAAACATTGAACTATATACTTATATTCTAAGCTGCATTAGATTTTTCCATTAGCATAACTTAAACTTCCTATGATATTTTAAATTGATTTAAAAAAAATTTTATTTGCCTAATCCATATTACCTGTATAGTCATGGCTGGCATTTAGTAGGTGCTTAATGAAAATGTTGATTAATTTCTTGATGCTAGAGGTTATATGTTTTGTACATTCTTTAGTTATGGTTGGAAAAAGGAATTTTTTATTCTAACTCAGAGTTTTTCTCCCAAAGAATTAGAAATCAGAAGTTTAAATCATAGAAATGTCAGAAGAGATGGGCTTTGGGATCAATATTTTCTGTAACCACATTTTGCCTGCTATCAATTAAGCATGAAAGTCAATCAAGCCTCACTTAAGTTAATAATTCCATCTGAAATAAAAGTCAAACTGAAGGAATAACATTTAGTATGAGTCAAGTCATTTCATCATTTGCCATCTACCAGATGGCAAAAAGTAAAATCAGAACTTCAAACTTTGCAATGTAATTAAATACGAAACTACCAAAGAACATGTGTATTTGAATAACTAAAATTAGTCACCTTACACAGTATAAAACAATAGAATTTTGGGGCCAGAAGAGACCTTAGAGATCATCTTGTCCACACACCCCTCATTTTATAAAAGAGGAAACTGAAGTCTAAAACTAGATTCTTAGGTTCATAAAATGCAAGAGAAGGAAGGAAAGAAGGGAAAAAGGAGAGAAGGAAAAAAAGAAAGAAGGAATTAAGGAAGGAAGAAAGGAAGGAGGGGAGGGAAGAAAGCAGAAGAGAAGAAAGCAAGCAAGGAAGAAAGGAAGGAAGAAAGAAAGAAAGGAAAAGACAAAAAAAATAAAGGAAAGAAAGAAACAAGGACAGAAAATAATAATAATAATAATAATACTCAACAGTTATTTAGTGCCTTCTCTGTGTCAATAGGGGGCTAAGTGGTATCAGGAAGACCCATCTTCATGAGTTCAAGTATGGCCTCAGACACCTACTTACTGTGTGACTATGGGCAAGTCACTTAGGTCTATTTGCCTCAGTTTCTTCATCTATAAAATGAGCTAGAGAAGGAAATGTCAAACTACTTCAGTACATTTGCCAAGAAAACCCTAATGAAGTCAGTGAGTACTTTTAACAATGTTTTCTCATTTATCCCTTTCTAATTGTGTGACCCTAAGAAAGTCACCTTAAATTTTACTTGCCTCACTACTAGCAAAGTAAAATTGAAATAATAAAAGTATCTCCTCTCTGGGGGTGTTGTAGAGACAAATGAGATAACATTTTTAAAAGCATGCAGTCTGAAGCTGAAAATTCAGCTCTTCTGAGAATCTAGACCCACTATTCCATCCACTGTATGTTTTCATTTCGATCATTCCAAAGCAGTCCAGAGAAGGAAAATATTTGTAAAAACTCACATGGATGGTAAGGAACAATTTCAGTAATGAAATTCAGGCCTTTTGGTTGCTGTTAAGTCATTTCAGTTATGTCTGTACTTTCCCATTTTGGTATTTTCTTGACAAAAATACCATAGTGTTTTTATATTTCCTTCTCAAGTTCATTTCACAGTTTAGAAAACAGAATTAAGTAACTTGCTCAGGGTCATAGAACTAGAAAATGTGGAGGCCAGTTTTGAACTCAGGAAGATGAGTCTCCATTATTCCAGGAATAATGTACCACCTAGATGCCAGGTCTTTTGCAATTACCATCTTTAACCCCCTTCCCCCATGTAACTGCCAGGATTAGCTGTCACTGACCTGCTAAATTAATTTCATGACTCCCTATGCTTCTCAAGATCAAATATGAATTCCTTATTTTGACATCTTAAGGCCTTAGCTCCAATGTACCTTTCCAACCTTATTATACATTATTTCCCTTACATTCAAATTGACCTATTTGTTATTCTTCCACCCCAGAATTCTATTTCCCTTTTCCCTGCATGTACAAATCTCTTATGCATGGAAGTTTCTCTCTCCTCAGTTCTGCCTTGGAGAGCCCCTTATCCAAATGACATCCCCTACATGACACCTTTTTTGAACTCCTAGAAGTCAGTGTTCTAAATTTATACCTAATAATTTATCTTTAAGTGGTTATTTATGTATAGGTTTTCCTTTATCCCTTCCTTTCCCCATAGTCCAAAATAATCTCTTTACAATTTAAAATTATTTCATATTTTGTCTTTGTACCACTAATGCCAACCACAATAACTGGTACATAAGGAAGCAACTTATAAATGGGAGTTAATTGTCTGATTGATTTAGACTCTAAATACTCTAGTCTTTCCTATATATACAGATTGTTTCCACTTAATTCTTGAATCAGTATTCTTGTGGATGAGTCTTGATAAACATAAAGAAAAGGAAAATTTGCATTTTAAATCTTTCCAACATTTCAAAATTTGTTCATAAAGCAAGTAAAAACACAATACTCAGGTGCAGCAAACAACCTATAAAAATGACATTTTCCGTTTTGTAACCAATAATCTTTGCTCATTTGTGGGATTAATAATTTTGTCAATTTCAACTTCAATCATTTATTAGATATCCAGTCTATAAACATAGTACTATGTGAGGCAGGGGAGATCCAAATATTGATTTAAAATTTCACAGTCACTTTTGCCTCAAGAAATAAAGAGTCTATTGGGCTAATAGAATAATAGATCCAATTGATAATTTTGTATCATGGTGAGATTACAATTTTTATACTGGCTAGAAATAAATTCATCAGCTTTCACTGACATTGACCTTTTCTTTTTCTTGAATTTTGGTAATAAAAAGTAACTCATTTGATAAAGAGTTAATAGCTGTTCATCTGAGTAACTTTATTTTGTTCAGGGAAATTCAGTTAAATTTAAAGTACTGTAGAGAAAATTCACTTATTATGGAAAGCAGAAATCTGCTGAACTGCCCAAAAATAACTCAGGCAGTTAACATTCACCAGCTTGCAAACTCTATTGATACACTCAGTTTACTACTTTGAGCCCATCTGCCAGATATACCTGGTTTCAGATGGGGTTGTATTTGCTAACTGAATTAATGAAGAATATAGAATCCTTTTTAAAAAACACCACTCAAACATATTCTTTACCAAGGTTATTATGTATATCAGCATGGTGCTTGATTTTTCCTTAAATTATAAATAGAATTTTACATCTAGGACCAAAAACTTCAAATAATTCAAAGATCTTGTTTTAAATAGCAATGTCTAATATAGCTGAAAATAGCTCACTATTTAAACAAAAAGGCATACAGGTCTAGGGAAATGTAAAGTCTTAAAGACTTTTTTGCTTTATGTAGCAAGGACAAGAGATGCTATCCTGGTGTCCCTCAATAGAATTTAAATTTCTTGAGGAAAGCGACTGCTTTTTTTTTTCTTTATGTGTCATAGTGTCTAACAGAGTATAGGTGTTTAAATGCATGATGGATAATTGATTGACAATAGAGGGTCAGCCTGAGGGATGTACTGGTATCCACAAAATATTAAGAGACTCAAAGGAAAATGCACAGCACATCAGTTTGACAAATCTTTATGACTGGACTTGTGGAAGGACATAGATAGCAATCATAAGAGATGAAAAGTCATGGGTGAGATGAAGGCTACAATAGAGGAATGAATAATCACACCAATGGTATTTTAGAAATATCAAACTATCAGAAATTAGAGCAGAGAAAAGTGTTCAAAGAAATAGACCTTAAATTTAGTCTAGAGCTTTGAACAAACGTTAAACACAGAAAATTGCTAAGAAAGTGACTATATATAAGGGGATTATTGTTCAAGTATTTTGCTCATATTTGACTCTTCCTGACCTCATTTTGAGGGGTTACTTGGCAAAGATCTTGGAGTGTTCTACCATTTCTTTATCCAACTTAAGGTAATTAGGAATGTTCAAAATTAGCTGATCTAATGATACAAATAGACAGTAAAAGATTATCTCAAAGTTTCTAGTTTTTAGTGCTTTCACACTCCACCCAAATTACTTACATTCTTTGAATATACTTTTATTTATAACTCTATTTTATTTCTGATCTACCAAGAGAATGTAAGCTCCTTGAGTATTGTGGATTTTTTTTCATATGCCTCCAGAATTTAGCCCAGCCCCTTGAACATAGTAGATGCTAAATAAAAGGTTGTTTAATTAAATTGTTGGATGAGGCACATGAATCTCTGAGAAAATTACATATTTATATAGTAGAGAGGAGTAGAAAAGAAGTGAGTTAGAAAACATAATGAAAGCTTTTTGAAGGCAGAGATTTTTATTTTTGTCATCGTATACCTCTAAACCTAGCCCAGAATCTAAAACATAGTAATGGCTTACTAAACTTTTGATTGACTTGGTCATCTGTTTCTAGAAGAGAGGGACCCAACTGAGCTGGAAAATTTTCTAACAACTCTTAAATGGAGAAATAGTCTCTCAGATTAAGGACTCCTCCCTGGCCACTGGAATGGGCAGATAAGAACAATTTGTTCCAATGACCATGAAGGCTTCTGAAATAGAAGCTATGGAGCACTTAGAGCACAGGCAGGTATCAAAGGTGTCAAGGTCATCCCCTCATCCTGTTATCTTGACTTCCATCTTCCCTATGGACTTTGAAAATTCAGGAAAAGAGACTGAAGATTTTGCATAGCTCCATCTCACTTAAATCTAATTGGTGGGCAAATCAAGGCCTTACCTCTGATATCACTGGCTCTCTTTGGAAAAAAAAAAAAAAAGGAATACCATCATGCCAAACATTGTATTATCATCCCACTTTTTCCTGATGTTCAATGTGTCTAATATTATTATCAGTTATTAGTCAAAGCCACATTTCCTAATAAGTTACTGATAGTTGGTAGACGTGAACAGAACCTGCTTTAAACAGACTTTGATACTTTATATGGAATTTAACTCTAAATTATTTTCTAGCTTTATCTATATTACTATGAATTGATTTTTCCTAGAGAAGCTTACAAACTTTGTACTTTATGAACTCTTGGAATTCTCCCTAAGAAATGGAAGGAAATATAGATGTAATCTAGTAAAGCCCTCATTTAGCAGAGCAGAGAATTTGGACAAAGAAAAACTAAGTTATTTATCTAAAATCACATAGTTAATAGTATTCAGTAGATGATTAAGGATTTGAGGATTGTGGGTATTCTTCAGAGCAAAGACTTAAGGGCTTTGTTTTTCTTTCTTTGGCTATTTTTAAAAATTACAATAATAAATAGCAATGAGAGTTAGTATATCATACTGGATAAATAATTGTTCATCAAGCTAGGAAGACATATAATAAAGTTCACCCTCAGGTTCATATTGATTCTGGTCAGATCATTTAAAATTTCTTTGTGCCTGAGACAAATCTATATAATTATAAATTGGAGAGAAGATACTAATTTACATTAATAGAGAAAAAATATCATTGGCAACTCTCAATATTCATGATAACATAGATCAGATTAATACATACATATATATATATACATCTGGAGACACATAGAATTTATAAAATTTATATCTATATTATTTACATATTTATCCCTATATACATATAAATATGTGTGACACCATACTTAAATGTTATGAATAAGTTACAATACTTTAAAAATTGCAGAAACTATTTTGTTATTTCATTTCCTCTTGCTAAAGATTTAAACTAAACTTTTGCCAGAGCTATTACTTAGGGAATAAATGTGTTTTTAAAAAAATCTCTGTCCTTCTACACCATTCCCCAATATTTGTGGCTTCCATAAACATCATAGAAGTTCCATAACTCTATCCTAACTCCACTCCACAAGTCTTCAGGGGTTACTAATCCCTTCTACAAAGCTTGGTTCCATGACCTCGGAGCAGGGCAGAAGGTGAGGGAATAAGGTGGAGATTGGGATGTTGGAGAGAAGGGTGCTGCTCTTGTTCTCTGGCTCTTGGTTTGAAGCTCCAAGATTATTTTAAAGAAAAGAATCCTGATTTGCAAGGGAAAGATTCAGGCTATTTCTTTTCCCTTAAACTTGGTAACTTTAAGCATAACAACAATAATAATGATGATCATGATGACAATTTAACTTTTATATAAGGCTTGCTTTGTGCCAGTGTGCTAAATACTTCACAGTTATTATCTCATGTTATTCTCACAATGACCTTAAAAGGTATTATTATCCCTATTTTTGTGGTTTGTTGTTAGTAATTTCAGTCATGTCCAACTTTTTATGACCCCATTTGGGTTTTTCTTGGCAAAGATAATGGAGTGATTTCCCATTTCCTTCTCAAGCTCATTTTGTAGATGAAGAAACTGAGGTAAAATGAATTCAGTGAATGTGCCTGTCATACAACAAGGATTTGAGGCTAAATTTGATCTCAGAAGATGAGTCCTCCTAATTCCAGTTCAGATATTCTATCTACTGAGCCACTTTGCTGCTCTAAGCTTGTGAGGGCAAATTTGAACTCTATTCTTCCTGCCTCCAGACCCTGGCTCTAACCTTTGTGCCAGCCTAATCTGACTCTAGCGTCCCTATTGAATGATTTAGGATTTAACTTTGGTTTTTAAACTCAGGGTAAATGCTTCCCATCTCAGTGCTTTTTCTGCTATGTCAGGCTGCTTTGTTTATTTTAAATGGTAAAATTTTACCACCCCAAGAATAATATATATTAAACTTTTTTTTCCAAAGGATGCCCAGAGAAACATCTTGCACACATGAACAATTAATAGCTGCTTCAGTTGGTGGTGATGATTATAGAAAGCTGGGTTTGTGGGAAAAGTCTAGCATTAACGAATACATTTTCCCCCCTAAGGCATAAATATTAGAACAATCTGTGGGAATAGCAAGTGGTTAGTTAATTATGGAAAGTAGATTAACAAAAGTAAATTTTCTGTTACTTTTAATTTAATATGATTAGACAAAGGAGATTGGGTTTTGAAAAAGGTTATTAATGAGATAAAATAGCAGGATTTACATTCCTGGAAGCTGTGCAGAAAGCTATTAAATAAGGATTCAGTAAAAGGAGGTAAAGTGAAGCAAGCAAGAGAATTCAAGGAGAAAGGGAGATTGTCTGCATTTATGGGGGAAGAGAAAAGCAGAACAAAAAAAGCAAGAAGGAAATAGTAAGTGAGGAAAGGAAGGGAGGAAAATGGCAACGAACCAAAAGCAGCTGGTGGAAGGACATCTAACTTAATAGCATATCTAACTTGCTATTTCACCTTCATAATATTGTTGCTACAAGTCAATTAATATAGCAGAATAAACAGTAAAGGGAATAGAAGGGACAATCTCTATTGCAATTTTTTTTGATTGGAATGAGTAGCTTAAATGTTATTTTGGGGCTTTCTCTATCAGGGTAGTTCATCACCAAATAGATAAATGTAGTTATGCTTTTTTTTGCTTTTCCTCAATAGCCAATGCATTTGACCCTTTTCGCTGCTTTTAAGAGCATTATGCGTGATTCTTTAAAAGTCCCCTGGGTTCAATGGAGCAGATCCTCAGATTGTTTCAAAAGATTCAGGCCAAAGTGGTCTTGAAAAAGCCTGATTATCACAGACTCACCTCTACCTGGAATGACTGACCAATCACACCAAGCACTGGGAATGTACCAATTATAACAGCAACAACAGCAATGATAATAGCTAACATTTATATAGTGCTTACTGTGTGCCAGGTTTTGTGCTCAGGACTTTATATCATTTGATCCTCACAACTCTGCAAGGCAGGTGCTATGATTATGCCCCTCCTTAGATGAAGAAACTGAGGCAGACAAAACTGGCCCAAAAGTTAAGTATTTGAGGCCAAATTTGAACTCAGGCTTTCCTGACTCCTTGCCCACATTCTATTCTGCCAGCTCACTGCCATATACAATAGACACAATTAGAATTAATACTTAGATATCCAAGGGGTGGAAAAAAACCTCACCAAAACAACAATACATCACACTGGGCTGCTGGACACCTCTCAGTGAGTTATTATATCAAAAAGTACACTGAGTAACATATCAACAGACTAGAATTCTCACAAACATGTTGAAAAGCCAACCCTGCTCTTCCCTTTCCTAGAGACTTTCTTAGATCAAAATCATAGTAAGAGCTTATGTTTCATGAGGCTCCAGACCCAGGCAAGAGCCATCACTTTTCTTTCTTAAATCATTTGAGCACATCAGACTCCATTTATTCATAATAAGCATGCAATGAATCCTGATGTAGCAATATACCACTTTCCAGAACCTAGGAATGGTCCTATTGCTCCTTGTTGTTATAATACTGGCCAAAGAAATGATGCCCTCTGTCCAGTGAGCAAGAAAGTATCAAGAAAGCAGATGTGCTGTTTGTACTCTAGGAACTTAAATTTTAAAATAAGCTCTAGTGACAAAGACCAAGATAGAAAAGGAAAATAATTTTATCAACATGAATAACATCATGCAGGAATGTGAGCATTGCAAATCAGAATGGAACAAACTTTTTCTAGTCTTTTTTGAACCACTTCCTAGCAATTAGACATTGGGCCAGTTATTTTCATCTCTTTGGGCCTGAGATATCTTTTCTGTGAAACTAAGAGTAATAGTAATCCCCAAATAACTCTAGTCAGGGAACTGGGCCATATGGTTTCTTTATGTTTCTTCAACATTAACCACTCTGATTCTCTGACAGGTGGTGGAGGCTGAGGAAATGAAGGAAAGGAGAAGAACAAGACCTAGTTTAATAGACAGGAGATTCAACTTTTTATCTTGAGTGAGTCATTGGTTCAAGAAAATCATGAATTCTCCTTATTTCTTGTGCCTGTCTGTCTACCTTTTCTTTCTCCAGATTCTGTATCTAAAACACAATTAGAAGGTCTGCTACAGGACACCATGGTGAGAATGAAAGAAATAATTCTTACAAAGCATGAAGAGCTCTTTGGAAGAAAAGATATATAAATATAGACTATAATTATCACATTAATACAGCTAGGATCATGAAAACATAGATAACCAACCTAGGACACAAGATGCAGGCCTCAGATCTACAACCAGAAAGAGAGAAAAGTTGCCTAGGGAAACAGGATTACCTTTCAGAGATAGATAATATATGCCATGTACTCCTACGCTTCTAGAGTGGATGTCATTTTCCCTTCTAAAAAATAGATAAGCAGGAGTTTATTATGAAAGGGAATCTTCATAGGCAACCCAAGGCAAACTGGTGTTGTCAAAGAAATTAGCTTTCAGCATATCTCATAAGAGCATATCAGCATATCAGCATAAGAGATTTCTCATCGTTTGTGATGGCTGTGTCATTAAATCACATACAACTGAAAAGATCTTTAAAGTCAAAAACCCTCTACTCTCAGAAATCTTGAACTTTCAGATCTAGAAAGAATGTCAGAAGTTATTTATTCTGAGCAAAAATATTTCTTTACAACAATTGAGTTGATAGCCATCCAGCATCTTCTTCAAGATCTTTATGAGGAGGGAAGCAACTGTCTCTTGAGGCAGCCCATGATGTTTTGGGACAGCTTGAATACAAAGTGTTTCCTTACTTAAAACTGAAATCTTCTTGATGGTAATTCTGTAGACTTTGAGACCAATCAGAATAAACCATATCCCTTTTCTACATTGAATTTTTTTTCAAAATATGTAATTTTTTAAAAGAAAATCTGATATCAGTCATTTACATTTTAACATATGAGGAAGTTAATTGATACAGTGCTAGATTTATACTCAGGAAAACCTGAGTTCTAATCTTATCTTTAAAACTCATTAGTTATGTGATCCTGATCAACTCACTTGATCTATATTTTCCTCATATGTAAAATAAAAATAATAACAGCCATTCTTACCAGTGTTGTTGTAAGGATCAGTTGAGATAATATTTGAAAAGTTACTAGCACAGTGCCTGGTACACAGTAAGCATTATTCAAATATTATTATCATTATTATTAACATAGTATTATTTTATATTGCTGTTTGTTCTATGAAATTTGTTTGCATTTAAGCCTTATTTTCTCCAGTGAAAGCAAGTTTGCTTCTTTACTAGAACAAATTTCAGACACAGGGGCTATGGGAAGATTTTGGATGACAATCTCTCTAAAAACCACATTGTAAGCAGTCATCTATTGTAGCTGTAAGGCCGTCTGTACAAATCTAACCCAGCAGAGATGTATCCTCCCACAAGGAGGTTACTGTTTTGAGGATTGGATAGAAACTTCAATAATAGATTCCACCCCCTCTTTTATAGCTTGAGGTTACTGACTCTAGACAGATGGCAAATTTTTGTTATCCCATAATAAAACTTCATGCATTAAGTTTCTACTGTATCAAAGTCAATGTCACCCTGAATCCTTGTGCTATTGTTTTTTTCCCAAATGGAAAAAAGTTCCTTCAAATGAAACAAATTAATGATCTTTCTGTCTGTCTCTATGTTTTTATCTCTTACCATTTGAAAATTCAATCTAAAAAGTGTTCATTAAGATCCTACTATACATAAGATATTAGGTGCTGAAAATATGAACACAAAACAGAAAATAATCTCTGCTATACAGAAGCATACAATCTATTGGAAGAATAGATCACCTAGAAAGTTCATTATATTCTTGGCTGTATGAGGAAGAGGAAGAAGGTTCCAGTGGTGGGTGGGCAAAGATATAGAGCATCAGGAACTCTTCCCACAGGAGATGGCACAGGAATTTAGCCTTGAGGGAAGCTAAGAATTCTAAAACACAGAGGTGAGCTGAAGGTACATTGAGTGAATGAGAGACAGATGATGCAGAGGCATGAAGGTGAGAAATGGAATGCCCTTTAGGAGAGTAGCAAGTCGAATGTAATGTAGAATGTGAGAAGAAGAAGAATGTGCAATAATCCTGCAAAGAAAGTCTGGAAGCAGATTATTTGGGTTTTTAACTACTAGCATTTGTATTTAAATTCTGCAATTCCATTTGGAAATCATATAATGTTAAATGAGCAAGACATTTTAGAGATCAAATCATCTTGTTCAAAGCTGTCATTTTTTTAACTCATGAAACTGGACTTCAGAGAAAGAGACTCATATGGGTCATATAACAAGTCATTGTCAGAGATGTGGCTGACACTCAATTTTATTCCTTTTGTTAGTGACCCAGAAAAATCTTGAAAGTTTCAATCCAACTCACTTAACTTGAGAAAAGGAAGAAATAAGTATTTTAAGCACCTAGTACATGCAAGCATTTTGCAAAGATTCTGCATTACTCCACTATTCCTAATCCCTCAATTTTCTTCCACAATCACTACTTTCTTAAATCTGACAACTATTATTTTGATTTTTAATATTTGTTTAATATTGGTATATTAAGTATAGGACTCCAGATGTTTATAGGACCTCAAAAGTAAAACAGTCTGACGCCCACCAGACACCTTCCCCATGACACTTTTAATAAAGGATCTTCTACCATAATCAAAAGTCAATTTAGTACCTATTATGATGGCACTTTGCATTTTTAAAACCTTCTTACTATTAAATCTTTCTTATTTTAAAGCAAAAACCAGCCTACTCATCAGGTTGTACATTTGTTCCATAGCCCTTCTTCCAGGACTAGAAGAATAAATCTAATCCATTTGCCTTATGAAATTGCTTCAAACATTAGAAAAGTAATCATATTTACCATCAGCATTAGGTTTTCTAAGAGGAAAAACCTCAAGTACTGCCAAATATATTGTTTATAAAGGAATTTTGAGTGCCTCTTAGTCTCCTGGTTGCTGTCCTTTAGACTTGTTTCAACTCAACAATGTCATTACTAAAGTAGAGTATCCAGGATGCTATTTGACCATCACGGTATAGTCAATTATATTAACATATTCCTCTATGTAACTATCCTATATTGAGTCTGAAGCTTCTGCTTTTGAATTTTTCCAATGTTTACAAAAATTCACTTCTTCTAGCTTACTCTAAATACTAAATGGGTGGCTGGGGTATTTCAAGTGTGATACTGTCAAAGACTTAAAGGTGGAAGAGGAAGAGGAAGAAAGATAAGGAATGAATGAAATGATCTTTTAAAGTCGCTTTTTAAATTAGTATGGTAACTATTTTTCTGGAATGACTTCACATCCTAAAATAGAAATTTCACAAAAGTAATTTACTATAATATAGTTTGTCTTCATTTAAATTTTCTGATTTTAAATATTATTTTGAGCAAATATACTTCCACTTTTGGAAGTCCCATTATTAGTTTTCCTAATTAGTGAGGAATTGTTAATGGAAAGTAATGACTAGACATCTTTACTTAAGATGCCTTCCTGATTTTCCTGCATCATGGGATAAGGCCTTCCTTTTCAAGAGAAACCCTGGCAGACCTTGCCTTTTATGCTTTCAGGCATCATCTGCTGAGCCGTTAGTCTCCCATTGTGTAGAAGGCCTTGGTTGGTCCCCTAGAGATGACAGCTCCTGGACCAAAGGACTCTCTGGCTCTAAGCTCCCTTTGCCATCAGCTGCTGTTTATTTCTTCATCTCCTCATTTGGCTCTTGGGAGGATGTTTCAGCAGACTTTTTAGAGAGAAAGGGAAAAAAATACAATAGCTCATTAAGCTAATGACCCTTAGCCAGACTGGTTGCAAATGAACGGAGGCAGAGACAATTGAAAAGCTTTTCAGTGAGGTTGTTTTGCACAACTATTTTCAACACATACTCCATCCTCTTTATCTTCATTCCTTCCTAGTAAGAACCATACAAATGGCTGTTGTTACCTGCATTTAGGAGAGAAAAATCTTAGGGTTCAAGTTTGATTTATGTTTTGATACAGAAAGAAATTAGACTCTTTGGTGAGAGGCATGGGAGTGGTGAAGGACAAATATTAATAACTTTAAAATTTAATAAAAGTATAAATATTAATAACTCATTTCATATAATGTTTTAAGTTTTATAGAACACTTTCCTTACAACAACAATTAATAATGAGTAGTATTATCCCCATTTTATAGCTGAAGAAACTGAGGCTTCTAGAATTAATTTGTCCATGATATGAACTGAATTGTCCACGATTATACAGATGGTCAATGAAGGAACTGCTATTTGGACTAAGACCTGCTTATTCTAATTTCAAAGCTCTGAATCTTTCCTTTTGGTAACAACAACAATAACAGCAACAATTTCTTGTAACATTTTATTTACCTCAATTTATCTCAAAGCATTCTCTCCCTCTTTGTCTCTATCTCTCTTTGTCCCTGTCTCTGTCTCTGTCTTTTTCCTTCTCCTCTCTCTCTCTTTTTCTGTGTGTGTCTCTCTCTCTGTTTCTGTCTCTCTGTATCTATCTCTGTCTTTCTGTCTCTTCTTTCTCTTCTCTGTCTGTCTTTTTCTCTCTCCTCTCTCTCTTTCTGTCTCTTTGTCTCTCTGTGTCTCTCTCTCTGTATCTCTCTGTCTCAGTATCTGTATCTCTCTGTCTCTCTCTCTCCGTGTCTCTGTGTCTCTCTCTGTCTCTCTCTCCCCCCTCTCTCTTTTTCTCTCTCTCCTCTTTCTCTGTCTCTTTGTCTCTGTTTCTCTGCCTCTGTCTCTGTCTCTGTTTCTCTGTCTCTGTCTCTGTCTTTGTCTCTTTACTTCTCTCTCTCCCCCCTCTCTCTTTCTCTATCTCTCTTTGTCTCTCTCTCTGTCTCTTTTCTTCTCTCTCTCTTTCTGTTTCTGTGTCTCTCTCTTCTGTCTTTCTCTCTCTTCTCTCTCTCTCTCTCTCACTCTGTGTGTGTGTGTGTTTCTGTCTGTCTGTCTCTCTCTTCTTTCTCTCTCTGTCTCTGTCTCTTTCCTTCTCTCTCTCTCCTCTCTGTCTCTCTCCACTTTCTCTTTCTGTCTCTGCTTCTGTCTCTCTGTCTCTGTTTCTTTACTTCTGTGTGTGTGTGCCTCTTAATGTTTCTGTCTGTCTCTTTCTCTGTGTGTGTCTGTGTCTCTGTCTCTCTGTCTGTGTCTTTGTCTCTCTCTGTATCTGTCTCTCTCTGTCTTTGTCTGTCTGTTGGTCTGTCTGTCTGTCTCTCTGTGTCTCTCATTTATGACTGCCAGCACTACTGAGCAGAAAGTAGGCTTAGTGGGTATTATTACCATCACCATTTTTTAGTTTAAAAAAGTGAGGCTCAGGGAGGAAGACTGGGTTTGAACATGGTCACACAATTAGCAGGAGATAGAGTTGGGACCAGAAATGATGCCTAGAGCAGATTGTAATCTATCACATGATGATGGATATCAGCTACCATACAGAGAAAGGAGCCTGACCCTTGAGCCTTCACCTTGGATACCTTCCTTGCACAAATTCCCTTTTTTCCCCTTCCACAATACCCAGTGCTTCTCATTTTAGATTAAACTTTTCATGAGCATAACCCTCCCACCATCCCTGCCAAACCTCTCTACTATGTTAACAAAGAATGCATTTCTTGGCTTCTTTTCCCTTTTCCCATCAGTGAAAAGCTGTTGGGAACTTGTTAGATTCCACTTCACATAAGCACACATTTAGTGGCTGATTCAGCAGCAGGGGCCTATCTAGTGGCTCAGCTTTTCCAAAATGTCAGCTTTTCCACAAAGTTCTCTTCAATGGATCTCCTGATATGAAAATGGCCTTGAACTAATACAGTTTGTACGATACTATACTATCATTGTACACATTCTACTTTTTAATATGTGCCCCTTTCTAATCTTTAAGTTCCATGGCCAGTGGTTATAAATTCAACTTAATAAATATTTACTAAGCACCTACTTTGGGCAAAGTGATGTGCTACATGCAAGTGAATAAAAGAAAGACAACTTCTGTCCTCAAGGAGCTTATAATATTATGGGGAAAGACCACACAGGAAAGAAAGTTGGAAAAAAAAGGAGAGAGAGAGATTGGAAGGCAGCCCAAGATGCTGCAGAGGGAGCTCAAAGTCCAAATACTGCCCTTTTGTAAAGGAAAACTTTGAGAGAAGCAGCTCTCCAATCAGAGCTGAGAGGAGGCAGGTGGAAGTAGAAAGGTACTGAGTATCCTAGGCTGAATTAGTGACATAGGGATGAAATCTGAAAGATCAGCTGATCCAGGGAGCTGTATACCTGAAAGCTAGAGTGGGTACTATCATGAGTGATCCACAGGATAGTTATAGCCTTTAATTAATTTTCCTGAGTTCAAATCTGGCCTGACACACTTGTTAGTTGTGGGATGCTGGGCAAGGCATTTCATCTTTCTTGTCTCCGTTTCCTCATCTGTAAAATGAGCCAGAGGAGGAAATGGCAAATCACTCCTAGTATCTTTGCAAGGAAAATTCCAAAGGATGTCACAAAGAACTGAACACAAGTGAACAACAGAAATATTTATGGAATGAACAAATGTCTTCTAATCAAAAGACTTTTACCAACCAATACTCAAGTTGTTATTCAGCCTTATCAGGCCTACATTATGTCAAACTCCATCCCACCTTTCTAAACCATAATCTGGAATGGCCTGCAGGTAAATGGCCATATAGGGACAAATTGAAAGAAACTGCTATGTTTAGACTCCAGAAGGGAAGACTTGGGACCTGGAAGGGCGACTGTCACACTGAAGAGGGATTATTCTTATCCTGCTTTGTTTGAGAGGGCTAAACTAGGGCTAACTGGTGGAAGCCAGAAAAAGGCAAATTTAGGCTCATACTCAGGAAAATATTCTTAATTCAAATTATCCAAAAAAGAACTGAGCTGACTTGATAATTAGTGTTTTCTCCTCATGAAGTTCTTCCAATCAAAGCTGTATGAATTCTTGTCAGGTTATGGTGCAGAAGACATTTTTGTTTAGAGACAAGTTAGAGAAGATAATCTTCTCTAAGGTCTCTTTTAACTCTGATTTTAAGTGATTTTGTAAGTCTCTTGCTTTACCAGGTACCCAGAAACTTCTAGCTGATAGAGATCAAAGAATTTTTGAGTTGAAAGAGGCCTTAAGAGAACACTTAGTTCAAAGTTGTCATTTTACAATGTAGGAAATGTATATTTATGTGTGTGCATTTAAATATGTATATGTAAACACATACATATGCCTATATTTATATAAAATATACAGATGTAAGTTTTATAGTCCATAAAAAAGACATTTAAACTCCCTGGGATTTTTTTTTGCTATATACTATTTATTGTATATTCCCAAATACAATATAGACATTATTTATATTTTATATTCATAATTATGTATGCATGCACATATTATATACTATATACTATTTTATTGTATATCCCCATATACAATATAGGTATTATTTATATTTTATATTGATAATTATGCACACATTTGCCTAAAAACTATTTTATGACAAGTGCTCACAAGGACTCTCTCAAAAGTTTCTCTGCAGAATTTTGTCTTTTTGTGAGACATGAGAAACTGTCACCAGACTGTCCAGCATGGCATACCCTCATCAAAGAAGGTGCTATGCTCTTTAAGCAAAATAGAATCACAATAACTCAAAAGAAAAGTGAGATACACAAATTTAGAGATATCTCCACTCCAAATGTTCATGTGGACTTTTTGGGCCCTACATGTGGTAGAGCCTTCTGAACTCGTGGGGGTCTGATCATCCAAAAAAGAAATACTACCTTGACTCTAACATAGTGATATCATTTTGGTCCTCTTTGAGAATGAAGGGCAACAATATATAAAATATATAAATATTTCCCCAAAGTAAAACTCCCTGGAGAGTGTCCTGGATACTCTAATAAAGGGGAAACCCAATAACAAAAACCATTCCCTGTCCTCAAAGAACTCCCTTTCTAAGTGAAGAGAAAGCATGTAGACAAGTCCTCAAATTTCCAAATTCTCCAGTCTCCTCTCTCTTACCTCAGATCTCAACAAACTTTGTCCTAGCCCCATAAGGCCCTGAAAGATGACTTAAACTCCACAGTTACTAAGGTGTTAATGGGTCCAAATATGGTACTGGTTTCTTTTCCCAGAGATAAGATATCCATTTTAAAATGGACCTTCAATGCTTTAACACACAAGAGTAACTAAAGGTAGCAGTTCCTGAGACAGAGGCAGGAGAGATTTCTGGGAGGCAGCCCAGAAGTGTCAGCCATCAAGTTTTCCCCTGACAACTCCCGAGCTGCTTTTCCCTGCTGGTTGGGGTATAAAGAGAATGTAAACTAATTTTAACATTAGCCTACACAAAACAGGAAGGGGAACCTGCCTTAACAAAATCTGCTGCTTTCCAAAGATAAATATACATTTTAAAAAATTGCTTCCTGTTTTAGATCATCCATGCCCCTGTTTCCTTCCCCTCCCCCCAAGCCCTTAGTATGGATTATTGAGAAATAGTTATATTAGGCTGCTCTCATGAGAGAGACACAGACCAAGATTATGCGTTAACCGCAGACATAGACCCATCTATCTATGTAGTCAGTTGCTTCTGAGAGTAGAAGATGGATTTCTTCATAAACGTAATTATGTCACAAACTTGGGCAATTTTTCATAGACTTCCTTTATTTTTTGACCATGCACGCCCCCTCCTGGTCAGGCAACCATTTATCTGCCAAAGATCAAGAATACCAATTCACATATCAATATGGTGGATGATTTCCAAGAGGTTTTGCTCAACAGCCTGGTTAGGCAGCTAACCTGAGAATTGTTTCCCCCTATTTAAGAGTTAAAGAAACTGAGACTAGAGATATTAACTCTTTTTGCCTGAAGAGTACAGAGAATAAATTTTAAAACAGATTTGAACCCAAGTCTGCAGACTCTAGATCCAGGGCTTTTTCTACTTTATGTACATCTTAGGTGGAAGCCTTACCCTCTGTCTGGATCAGTATCCTTCTATTCCTTTTCCTTGGCCATTACTCCTTCACTCAAAGGCCATTAATGTCTTAATGAAGACAACTTCATTAAGGTCTGAGTCTCAGGGGGAAGATGATGCTAATAAAAATTAGACCCTGAAATGATCTAAGTACTTTAAAATAGTTGTGACCATTTGGTAAGAACATCCATTCTCTGAGAATGATGGAAGACCCATGTTTCCAGCTAAGGATTCCAAATAGAAAGTTGTAAGGATTTTTCCAAAGGATATCTACACAGTCTTTAGGTAATAACTGTGGAGAGCTAAGAAAATCCAGGGCTTAAGCTCAAGGTTGATAAAAATGCATATAATCTCGAAGTCTTCAAAGTCTAATCACAGTCCCTACTTTATGTCTTTTTTTCCTCTTATTCATTGTAAAGAGGAAATCACTTATTCAAAAACCTGCATTTCTAGAAGAAAGGAAAAACAAGAATTTTTAACCTGGGGACTACCTCTACTTACATGATGGATTAATTGATTTTAGGGAAGAGAAGAAACATGAACTTGGAAGAGAATACAAAATTACATCTTTATTTTTATTAACTTCAAATTGAAATTTAATATTTTCTTTATGACTGTGGGTAAAAAACATTATTCTGAGAAGAGGTTAATAGGATTCATCCATCACCAAAAGGTGTATGACAGGAAAAAATAAAAAGCTAAGAATTCTTGCTGAAGAAATAAAGTCACTAAGATAAAATTCCTCAGGGAGTAAGTAAGTGAGGCTGGATTTCATGAAAGGTCCTTGAATGTTTTTTTGTTTGTGTGTGTAAGTGTGTTTAAGTGTGTGTGTGTGTGTTTTACTTTTACAATATGTTGCCTATGCCCACTCACATTATCCTTGGTCCAGCCTTCATAAACACTCATTCCTGAACTATTAATTTTTTTTTAATTTTCATTCTTTCTCCACTTTAATCTGTTCTTCACAAACTGCCAAAGGAATTTTTCTTAAAGCAATCTGACCATCTCACTTGCTTTTTCTGCTCTTCTCCCACTTTAATATTTTATTTGGTGATTCTTATCAGCTCCCAGATAATCAGTCAGTATCTTCATGCCAATAATTCTCATATTTATTTATCTAGCCCTTAGGTTTCTACTAATACTCAGACTAATATTTCCAGTTTATTGGATGTCTGAAACTGGCTGCCCTGGAGATGCCTTAAACTCAAGATAACTGAAACGAAATTCATTTTTTTTTGTTTTGTTTTTTCCCCCAAAATCCTATTATCTTCCCAATTACCCTGCTAATTTTAAGGGTATTGCCAACCTCCTAGTTGCTCAGGCTCAGAACTTAGGTGTCATCCTTTATTCCTCACTTTCTCTTACTGCTTTATCCAATCTGTTGCCAAAATCTTCCAATTTTACTTTCATAACATCTTTCATACACTTACCTTCACTCTTGGTGAATCATTACCTTAGTGCATCCTATTTCAATAGCCTGATACAAGTTTCTCCAGTTCATCTTCCACTTAACTGTGAAAGTGCTCTTTCTAAAGCTCAGATATGATCATGTTCGATTTAATAAACTCCAATTACTACTAATCACATCTAGGATCAACCATAAAATCTTCTGACATTCAAAAGCCTACATGATCTGCCTTCTCCCTGATTCACACCCATAAATAATCATTGACCTAGTGACAGTGGTTTTCTCAATGATCCTCAAATAAAGCATTCCAATGGTGGACTCTGGGATTTATACAGAGGGAGGGAGAGAAAGAGAAAAAGAGAGAGAGAGACAGAGAGAGAGAAAAGAGAGAAGAGAGAGAGAGAGAGAGAGAGAGAGAGAGAGAGTTTACCCAATTACTTATAAAATTTTAAATTCTAAATTCTCTTTCTCCCTCCTTCCCCTCCTTCCTCATTGTGAAGGCAAGCAATGTGATATAGGTTATGGATATGCACTCACATAAAATATTTCAAAATATGAATTCATGTAAAATGTTACAAAATATTACCATGTTAGTTATGCTGTACAAAGAAACACAGATCAACAAAAAGAAAAAGAAAGTTTTTTTGTTCTTTTTAAAATATGCTTTGATTTACATTCAGATTTTCTCTGGATCTGTATAACATTTTTCATTGTCGTTCCTAAAAACAAAAAACAAACAAAAACCTGACTCAGGCAACTGTAATGCTGACAAGAGCTAAGTCATTCACACTTGATAATAGTATAACAGTCTTGCTACTGTGTACAATGTTCTGGTTCTGCTCATTTCATATTGCATCAGTTCATGTAAATCTTAAGAGGATTTTCTGAGTGTCCTGATCATCATTTCTTATGGTTCAATAGTATTCGATTAGTATCCCATACAATAACTTGTTCAGTGATTCCCTAATTGATGAGCATTCCCTCAATTTGCAATTCTTTGCCACCACAAAAAGAGCTACTAAATATATTTGTGAACATATAGGTCCTTTCCTTCCTCCCAACCTCTGTCTTTTTTTTAAACTTTTGGAGATACAGAACTAGTAGTAATATTGCTGAGTCAAAGGGTATGCATACTTTATAGCAATTTGGGTATAGTTCCAAATTTGCTCTCCAGAATAACTGGGTCGATTTACATCTCTACTAATCATGCATTAGTGTGCAAATTTTCTCATTTTCTCTCCAACATTTGTCATTTTGTACTTCTGCCTTATTAATCAATTTGGTAAGTGTGAAGTGATACATCAGAGTTGTTTTAATTTGCATTTCTCTAATCAATAGTGATTTAGATAATTTCTTTCATATAGCTGTAGATAGGTTTATTTTTTTTAAGTCTGAAAACTACCTCTTCCTGTAATTTGAACATTTATCAATGGGGAGATTATGTATTGTACATTTTACTCAATTGTCTATATATGTGAGAAATGCGGTATTGAAAAGAAAAATTTGCTGCAATTTTTCCTGCTTTTTTTTTCCTTTCCTTCTAATCTTGTCTGAATTGGTTTTGTTTCTGCAAAAACCTTTTTAATTTGATGTAATCAGACTTTTCCATTTTGCATGCCACAATGCTTTCGATGTCTTGTTTGGTCATACATTCTTCCCTTATCCATAATTCTAACAAGTATATTTCCCAATATTCTTATAATTTTTTTTGAAAGATGATGTATATGCTCTTTTTTGATCATGGATTTCAGAGAGCTCAATAATTCTTAAATTGTCTGGCTCCAATCTATTTTCTAGGTTAGTTGTTATTCCAATGATATAGTTCACATTTTCTTCAGTTTTTCACACTTTTGATTTTGTTTTATTGTTTCCTGATGTTTGCTGGAGTTAATAGCTCGTCCATTTGCCTGATTCTAATTTTTTTTTTATTTTTTAAGTTTTTTATTTGTATAACATATGTATGGGTAGTTCCCCAACCTTGATCTTTACAAAGCTTTCCAATACAAATTTTACCCCCAGTCCCCTCCCCTCCCCCAGATGGCAGGAAGTCCACTACATGTTAATAATGTTGAAATGCTTGAGAAGTTATGCAAGAAAAATCCTATCTACAAGAAAAAAAAAAGAATCAGAGAAAGGCAGCACAATGCAAGCAAATGTCAATAGAGATCATGAAAATGTTACGTTGTGGTCCATATTTCATGTCCCTCTTTCTGGGTGTATATGGTTTTCTTCAGTGAACAACTGGAACTGGTTTGAGACAATTCTTTATTGCAGAGAGCCATGTCCATCAGAATTGATCATCATGTAATACTGTTGTTGCTGTGCATGTTGATCTCCTGGTTCTGCTCGTTTCACTCAGCATCAGTTCATGCAAGTCTCTCCAGGCCTCTCTGAAATCGTCCTGCTGGTCGTTTCTTACAGAACAATAATATTCCATAACATTCATATACCATAATTTATTCAGCCACTCTCCAATTGATGGGCATCCCTTCAGTTTCCAGTTTCTAGCCACTACAAAAAGGGCTGCCACAAACATTCTTGCACATGTGGGTCCCTTTCCCTCCTCTAAGATCTCTTTGGGATATAGGCCCAGTAGAAGCACTGCTGGGTCAAAGGGTAGGCACAGTTTGACAACTTTTTGAGCATAGCTCCAAATTGCTCTCCAGAATGGTTGGATCCGTTCACAGTTCCACCAACAATGTATTAGTGTCCCAGCCCTCCCACATCCCCTCCAACATTCATCCTTATCTTTTCCTGTCATTTTAGCCAATCTGACAGGTGTGTAGTGGTATCTCAGAGTTGTCTTAATTTGCATTTCTCTGATCAATAGTGATTTGGAGCAACTTTTCATATGACTAGAGATGGTTTTAATTTCATCATCTGAAAATTGTCTGTTCATATCCCTTGACCATTTATCTATTGAAGAGTGGCTTGAATTCTTATATATATGAGACAATTCTCTATATATTTTAGAAATGAGGCCTTTATCAGAACCATTAAATGTAAAGATGATTTCCCAATTAGATGCTTCCCTCCTGATCTTGTCTGCATTTGTTTTGTTTGTACAGAAACTTTTTAACTTAATATAGTCAAAATTATCCATCTGGTGTTCAATTAGGAGTTCCAAGCTTTCTTTGGACATAAATTTGTTCCACCTCCATAGGTCTGAGAGATAAACTATGTTACGTTCCTCTAACTTGCTTACAAAATCCCTCTTTATATCTAGATCATGAACCCATTTAGATCTTATCTTGGTATGTGGTGTTAGGTATAGGTCAAGCCCTAATTTCTTCCACACTAGTTTCCAAGTTTCCCAGCAGTTTTTGCCAAATAGAGAGTATTTATCCCAAAAGCTGTGTTCTTTGGGTTTATCGAACACTAGATTGTTAAGGTTAATGCCTAGGTTGTCCTGATAACCTATCCTGTGCCACTGATCCACTGCTCTATTTCTTATCCAGTACCAAACGGTTTTGATGACTGCTGCTTTATAATATAGTTTTAGATCTGGTACAGCAAGGCCACCTTCATCTGCCTTTTTTTCATTAATCCCCTTGAAATCCTTGACCTTTTGTTCTTCCAAATGAACTTTGCTACAATTTTTTCTAGATCTGTAAAATAATTTCTTGGGAGTTTGATTGGTATGGCACTAAATAAGTAGATTAGTTTGGGTAGTATTGTCATTTTTATTATGTTTGCTCTGCCTACCCATGAGCACTTAATATTTTTCCAATTAATTAGGTCTGATTTTATTTGTGTGGAAAGTGTTTTGTAATTTAGTTCGTATAGTTTCTGACTTTTCCTTGGCAGATAGATTCCCAAATATTTTATCCTATCATCTGCTATTTGGAATGGAATTTCTTTTTGTATCTCCTGCTGCTGAACTTTGTTGGTAATATATAAAAATGCTGATGATTTATGTGGATTAATTTTGAATCCTGCAACTTTGCCAAAGTTGTGAATTGTTTCTAGTAGTTTTTTAGTTGAGTCTCTAGGGTTCTCTAAGTATACCATCATGTCATCTGCAAAGAGTGATAATTTGGTTTCTTCATTACCTTCTCTGATTCCTTTTATCTCTTTTTCTTCTCTTATTGCTAAAGCTAACATTTCTAATACAATATTAAATAGTAATGGTGACAGTGGGCAGCCTTGTTTCACTCCTGATCTTATTGGGAATGGTTTTAGTTTGTCTCCATTACATATGATGCTTGCTGATGGTTTTAAATAGATGCTACTGATCATTTTAAGGAAAAGCCCATTTATTCCTATACTCTCTAGTGTTTTTAATAGGAAAGGGTGTTGGATTTT
>JAJPUD010005673.1:121108-151564 GCA_023553655.1 Myrmecobius fasciatus | reverse complement strand
GTGAGTGGGATTTTTTTCCCCACTCACATGAAGCTTACAATCTAATAAGAGAGATGACATAGACACAAATATAAATAAGGCAAAATGTGATAGATGTATAAGTGGTATTTAAAAAGAAAAGTATTGCCATCATTCAGAGGAAGCAGAGATCATGGAAGACTTTATAGAAGGGGTGATATTTGAGCTAAGCCTTGAATGACAGGATTTCAAAGGCCAAAGATTGAGATTTGAAGTATTAGAGAGATGGCATGATGGCATGAACAAAGATAGAAAGAAAGGAAAGAGGAAGTATTTTCAGGGAACAGTGTGTAATCTGTTCTGAAGTGGAAAAAATCCGAGAACCATCTGGAAAGGTGGTTTGGAACCAAATTGTAGAGGGTCTTGAATGTTAATAGAAGAACCATTTTAGGTTTTCTGAGTGATCAGAGAGATGACTTGGTCCTGTGACGAATGAAAGAAGGAAAAGCTGATCTTTAGAGACTAGAATAGCCCAAAACATTTTGTGATTATAATTATAAGTAGCATCTCAGTTCAAGTCACTAACTTTTTGGTTTCCCAGTGCATATAATAACAAGGTTTATATTATACTATTGTGTATTAAAGGTGCAATAGGATTGCATCTAAAAAATCCTTAATTCAAAAAATACTTCATGTCTAAAAAAATTATTAACCATCATCTGAATTTTGTTGTAATCTGATAGAGGGTCTTGCCTCAATGTTGATGACTTTACTGATCAGTGTGGTAGTTCACTGAAGGTTGTGGCAATTTTAAAATAAGACAACAGTAAAGTGTGACTCTTCCTTTCACTTGAACACTTAGTGGCCGTGGCTAATTGGCCTAATTTCAGTACAATCGTGTCTCAGGGAATAGGAAAGCCTAAGGAGACAGCAAATGGCCAGTTTATGATCAGTTGGTAGAGCAGTCAAATGCATACAATCTTTATCAGTTAAGTCCACTGTATTATCTGGGCACCATTTATGGCACCCCAAAACAGTTACAATAACATCACAATCACTCATCACATATTGCCATAACAGATAAAATAATAATCTAATAGAAATATTGCAAGGAATTACTGAAATGTGACAGACACTGAGCATATACTGTTGGAAAAATGGCACCAGTAAACTTGCTTTGATGCAGTTGTCGCAAACATTCAATTTGTAAAAAACTCAGTATCTGTGAAAAACGATAAAATGAGGTATATCTATACATTCTCTTAATAGTTAGCATGAATAAATAATGAAAATCTGCTTTTTTTTTCACTAAGTTTACAAATAACAAAATTTTTTTATTGTTAAGTTGACTTAACTGCTGTATAATGATAGGAAGACAGGGCTAGGTAGGTTTGAAGTTTTCTTGATCTTGTAATTCCTAAAATCATCCATATATGAAATTTTTAATAGATGCATATGTACTTTGACTGGAAATGGAGAGAACAGGTATTTCTTTGATCACTTGACAGTGATTAACTGCAATGGAAAATAATTTAATATTATAGGATGTAAATTCATTTGAACAAACATTTATTTAGTTTCTCTGTGGCAAGCACTATTCTGTGTGCTGGAGATACAAATATAAAAACAGTTCCTTCCTCAAGGAACTTACATTCATTCTTGTCTATAAGTTATTTGCATTATTTCCTAAACTCTAAAATTTGAAATATTTAATCTTTTGACTGAAAAACTAGATTATGAAAAAGTAATGTTTGAGCCAGGGAAAACTTATTTTGGGTTTCTTAAAGGATTTAATTATTATGATTGCATATAACATCTTACATCTGATCTTTTATTTTCAAAATATATGCAAAAATAGTTTTGAACATTCACTCTTGCAAAACCTTGTGTTCCAAATTCTTTTTTCTTTCCCTTCCCTCACCTCTTCCCCTAGACGGTAAGTAATCCAATATATGTTAAACATGAGCAGTTCTTCTATACATATGTCCACATTTATTATGCTGCACAAGAAAAATCAGATCAAAAAGAAAAAAAAAAAAGAAAGAAAAAAATCAAGTAAACAACAACAAAATAGGTGAAAATACTATATTGTGATCCATATTCACAGACAGTTCTCTTTCTGGCTCTTTATCATAAGTCTGTTGGAGTTGGCCTGTATCACCTCTTTTTTGAAGAGAGCCAAGTCCATTGAATTGATCATCACATAATATTGATGTTGCCATGTACAATGATCTGATTCTACTCACTTAGCATCAGTCTCTCCAGGCCTCCCCGAAATCATCCTGTTGATCATTTTTTAATAATCCATAACATTCATATTCAGCCTTAATCCAACTGATGGGCATCCATTTAGTTACCAGTTTCTTGCCACTACAAAAAGGGCTGCCACAAACATTTTTACACATGTGGGTCCTTTTCCCTCCTTTAAGATCTCTTTGGGATATAGACCCAGTAGAGACACAGTTTGACAGCCCTTTGGGCATAGTTCTAAATTGCTTTTCAGAATGGTTCACAATTCTACCAACAATGTCTTACATCTGATCTTTTAAAAAATTGAGAGTGGGCAAGGTGTCATTCTTTTATTATCCTTGCTATAAGGGAGCTCATGCTGTTGGGGGGTTATAGATCACTTGAATACAAAAGTTCTGAGCTCTAGTAGGGCCAAAAGCTGATTGGGGGAGTCCCCTCTAATACCAATATATATCACCTAATAAGTAAAGGATGGGAGCAGCTTATGGAGAAGGAACTCAACCCAGGTTAGATATGGAGCAGATCAAAATTTATATGCTAATCATTATTGGCATTGAACCCATCGGTGTCTGTTGCATTTCCAGCCTGGGAAGATGTAGTCTCAAAAAAGAAAAAGAAAAGAAAAATTCAGGTGAAACATTTTATGACCCCCTGTGATCATAGTAACCTCAGTCTATTTTCTAAAAGTGATTTTCTTCAAATAAAGATTCTTCCCCCTTCTCCCCCCCCCCCCCCAGGCAATTGGGGTTAAGTGACTTGCCCAGGGTCACAGAGGTAGGAAGTGTTAAGTGTCTGAGGCCAGATTTGAACTCAGGTCCTCCTGACTTCAGGGCTGGGGCTCTATCCACTGCACCACCTAGCTGGCCCTCAAATGAAGTGTTTTTTTTTTTTTTTTTGTTTTGTTTTTTTTTTTTTTGGATTTCCAATTACATGCAAAAACAATGTTTAACCTTTTTTTTTTTTTTAATTAGTGAGTTCCAAGTTCTCTCCTTCCCTCCCCCTCCACCTTTGAGAAGGTAAGCACATCCTCAAATGAAGTTGTAGCTATATCACTTTCCTACTCAGTAAACTCGAGGGACTGGATATTACATTTTGAATAAAAGATAAAACTCCTCTATTTGGCAAAATCCTTAAGTACCTGTCTTCTATCTAACTTTATAGCCTCATTATACCTACTCAATCAATACTTAGCTTCCAACATTCTACTGTTTAGACAAACTGTTCCTCATATGTTGAATTCTATCTCCAGTTTCTGCCTTTGTACTGCTCCATATCTGCTCTTATCTCTCCCTCATAGAATCCCTCACTTTCTTCAAGACTCAGGTTAAGCACTAGCTTCTGGCATGATATTTTTCTACATCTTCACCACTCTCCCCACCCTTCTGCAAGTGAACATCCTTTATAGTTACCTGGAACTTATTTTATATTCTGTATATACTTGCATATATTGCATTTATTCCCTCTCATAGAATGTAAATTAAGGGAAGGGATTGTATTATTTTTTTGGTCTTTGTATCCCACTCAGTTTATGCATAGTAGGCAACTTAATAAATGCTTGTTAATTCATTAATTTTATACTTATCAAGCCTTCAGTGTTTAACCTGATTGGATGGCTTTCCTCAGTTTGAAATTTTGCTAAAACTAGATAACATTCTTTCACTACTTCTTCGCTCTTCTTCCTCCTCCCCTCCCTCCCCCCATTCTGTCTGTTTTCTTAGGGCCTAATGGGAAGTAGGTAAAGGATTCTAGTATTTACAAACCAGAAACTTCAAATAGATTTTCAAGTAGGCAAAGAATAACAATAACAAAGAATAACGAACTTTTGGTACACTGCATATATGTGATCATTGCACATGGTTTTCTTACCTAAGATGTTCAAAACATCTTCAGAGGAATCTGGATGGATGTTCAAATATACTTGCATATAGACAAATAATGGTAAGATGTATTTAGGTTTGCATTTGTAAAAGATACTGGAAAAGGAAAGTTGATGTTTGAACTGTACACTAAACTGTTATGTGCTTATGGATGTAGATAAACATCTTCAGTGGGTTTTTAATAAGCATATGACATTATTGGAACCCTTTTGATTTGACCCAGTTATTACTATCCTAGAAAATATTTAGTTTGGTTTTGGATTAAAAAATAGTATAAAAATGTTAGCCATAATAGTAATTTGTTTTGCAGTTTCAAATTAAATAAATGATTAAGTATCCTTTCAGAGAGCAGTTTAAAATATAAATATATTGAAATATATATAGCTTTTCCTAAAAATTGACTCATTCCTTATAGGCTGAAGTATATTTCTGGTGAGTGGATAGCTTTTAGTAATGGGTTTTCTGTGTTTTGGCAGTGAGAATTGTGCAAAGTAGGGAGGCTTTAGATTTGGGACTGGTGATATTATCTTGATAATGAAATAGGTTAGGAGAAAAGAATATTAGAATTGGAGGCAGGGAGAATTGAGTTTAAATTCGGCCTCTGATATTTCTTAGTTGTGTAACCATGAAAAAAAATCATAGTCTTGCTGAGCCTTAATTTCCTCATCTGTAAAATGAAGAGAATTTTACAAATTAGGCATGTAAAGTATTATAAAATCTTAAGTGATATTTAATTATCAACAATGGTCATTTGGTTATGTCTAAGACTTGTTTACTGTGGTCAGGTTTTTTTTTATTTTTGACTTTTAAAGATAGGGTTGAAGGAAAGACTATAAACAAAAGTAGTCTGCTTATAGCCAATGCTATGTCAGAATAAAGAATTTCAAAAATATTTTGATAATATCCTCTAGGGAAATAACTTGCGCTTTCGTTGCCCCTTCTACCTAGAAAGACAAACTAAAATATAAGTATTATATTGGAGGAATTTAACTAAGTCTTTAGGTAGCCACATGGATTCATCTTTACTATTAGTATGCCTATTTCTTGTTGATTTTAGACTTTAAATTGTTTAAATATTTAATTTGTACTGTTTTATGTTAATTCTTACCATGGGTAAAATAGTGATTAAAGGGCTTGACCTGGAGTCTGGAAGACCTGAATTAAAAATATGGACCCAGATATTAACTTTGTGTCCCTGAGGGCATCTCACTTAATCCCTATTTGCTTTAATCTATTGGAGAAGGCCAGCCATTTTATTATCTTTTTTTTTTTTTTTTTTTTTTTGGCTTTTTGCTGAGGCAATTGGGGTTAAGTGACTTGCCCACAGTCACACAGCTAGGAGTGTTGTGTTTGAGACCAGACTTGAATTCAGGTACTCCTGACTTAAAGGCTAATGGCTCCATCTACTGTGCCACCTAGCTGCCCCACAACTTTATTATCTTGCCAAGAAAAGATCACAAAGAATTTTAAGGACTAAAGGATTGTACTGCAAATATTGCTCTAGAGAGACCCTATGGGGTAGTAGAGAACCAGACTAGAAGCTGAGAAGACTAGATAGTGATTCATACTGATTTTGTGTCCCAGGCAAGTCATTTACCTCTCTGATCTAGGCCACTCTCTAAGACTGTAAATTAGGTGAGAAAGTCTTGACTTGCTTGGCTAGAGAAAGTTTTCCTCATTTTCCTCACCTGAGAGAATTCCATATACTAACAAGATCATGCATCAATCTGAGTGTGACAATCAAAGTAAAGCTCTCTCAGGACTATTGACTAAATTAAACAAAGCCTGAAGGCCTAAGTTTTGGTTTCTGGGGTGGGGGAAAGTAGAAAGTAGGTTGATTTATAAGCTGTCAACATTCCAGTTCCTAAATAAGGAAAGTAAAGCATATATAATCAATTAGAATGTATGTAAAGGAAAAGGGGGGTGGGCTTGGGACTTTCTTTGTTCTGGACTGTATAAAAATCATAAGAATGTACTGGACAGTGGCTCTCCCAACTCTGGACAACTTATTTGATCCATTGTGGGGCCTCCCGGTACTCAGGAGTTCCTGAATAAAGCCTTTGTTCTATACCTTGAGATATCTCTGAAGTATTGTTAATTCAGATGAGGGCCTGAATATCCCACACAAATCCCTTTACCTATCCTAATATTGTTCATTCAAATATATGTGGGTGTAGTTATGTATATATTAAATCATTTCATGCCTCTGATAATTTTCTTTTTTTTGCTGAGGCAAGGCAGTTGGGGTTAAGGTCACACAACCAGGAAGTGTTAAGTGTCTGAGGTCAAATTTGAACTCAGGGCCTCTTCACTTCAGGGCTGGTGCTGTATCCACTGCCCTACCTAGCTGCCCCTCTCTGATGATTTTCAAGGTGGGAAATAGCCATTTTGATTAGTTCCCCCTCCCCCCCCCCCAAGGCAATTGGAGTTAAGTGACTTAGGGTCACACAGCCAGGAAGTGTTAAGTATCTGAGGTCATATTTGAACTCAGATCCTCCTGACTTAAGGGCTGGTACTTTTTTTTTTAGCTGCCCTGGAAATAGCCATTTTGTAATAGCTCACATTTATTTTTGTATTTTAAGGTGAGAAAATGCTTCTTTCACCCACATTAACACTTTAAAGTGGGTAGTACAAATATCAAGGAGGAAATTGAAGCTTAGAAAGAATATATATCTTGCCAGTGTTACATGACTAATTAGCATAGAAACTAAGACTAAAATCCAGGTATTCTTACTTCAATGTTAGTGCACTTAATACTACAGCATACACCCTTTTCACATTTGGTAAACTTTCCTCTTTTGTTATATATAGTAATACTTTGTTTGTCTGTTACTGTCTAAAAGCAAAGTATTCTCCATAAATAGTTTCCATACAATAGAAACTTGTCCCTTCTCCACATGTGCAAGAATGTTTGTGGCAGCTCTTTTTGTAGTGGCTAGAAACTGGAAACTGAATGGATGCCCATCAGTTGGAGAATGGCTGAATAAATTATGGTATATGAATGTTATGGAATATTATTGTTCTGTGAGAAACGACCAGCAGGACGATTTCAGAGAGGCCTGGAGAGACTTGCATGAGCTGATGCTAAGCGAAATGAGCAGAACCAGGAGATCATTATACACAGCAACAACAATATTATATGATGATAATTTCTTATGGACATGGCTCTCTTCAACAATGAAATGTCTCAAATCAGTTCCAATTGTTCAGTGAAGAAAACCATATATACCCAGAGCGAGGGATATCAAATGTGGACCACAACATAACATTTTCATGGTCTCTATCGATGTTTGCTTGCATTGGGTTTCCTTTCTCAGATATTTTTTGTTCATAGATACGATTGTTCTTGCACAGCAAGATAAATATGGAAATATGTATACATATATTCGACTTGTCAAGTATTTTAATATAATTAACATGTAGTGGACTTCCTGCCATCTAGGGGAGGGGAGGGGACTAGGGGGGAAAATTTGTAACAGAAAGCTTTGTAAGTATCAATGCTGAAGAAATACCCATACATATGTTATGCAAATAAAAAGCTTTAAAAAAAAAATAGAAAGAAACTTGTCCCTTTAAGTGCCCAAATGTTTACCCCTAATTTCTTTTTTATATTATCACATTAAAGTCAGTTTATACCTATACCCTCTAAGTATGTCCTTAACAAAGATATAGTTCTCAAGAGTTACATATAGCATGTTCCCATGTAAGGGTATAAACATTTTAACCTTTAAAAAACTTAGGATTTTTTCTTCTTTTTTGACCATCTTATGCTTCTTTTGAGTTCTGTATTTGAAGATGAGATTCAACTCTGGTCTTTTCATCAAAAATAATTGAAAATCCCCTATTTCATTGAATATCCTTCTTTTCCTTTGAAAGATAATGTTTAATTTTGCTGGGTAGTTGATTCTTGGCTGCACTCCAAGCTCCTTTGCCCTTCAGAATATCATATTCCAGTAGAGTGCCCAAATGTTCATCTTTTTTTTTTTAAGAAATTATTTGGAAATATGCATACACACTTCTACTCTGATGCTGAGTATCTTTTGATAGGTAATAATTTCACATATATGCTCATCTTTACTTTGTCAGTAATGTGACTCATATGCCTTCTTATTGTTGTGATTTTTTTTTTTTTTACAATTTCATTAATATTCTCCAGAGGAACTACCCAGTTCATTGGAAGCTTTAATTTCTTTTAATATTTCATGAATCTGTGTAATCATAAAAATTCTCTCAATTATTATTTATTAGAAAAATGCAAATTAAAACTTTTTTTTTAAAAATTAAAGCTTTTTATTTGTATAACATGTATGGGTAGTTCCCCAGCATTGATCTTTACAAAACTTTCCGTTATAAGTTTTACCCCCAGTCTCCTCCCCTCCCCTGGATGGCAGGAAGTCCACTACATGTTATTAGTGTTAAAATACTTGACAAATTGTGCGGGAAAAATCCTATCTACAAGGAAAAAAAAGAAAATCAGAGAAAGGAAACACAATGCAAGCAAACATCAGTAGAGAGCATGAAAATGTTATATTGTGGTCCACATTTCATATACCTCTCTCTTGGGTGTATATGGTTTTTTTCACTGAACAATTGGAACTGGTTTGAGACAATTCTTTGTTGGAGAGAGCCATGTCCATCAGAATTGATCATCATGTAATATTGTAAAACAACTTTTAAATATCATTTCATACCTATGAGATTGGCTAAAATAATACAAGGGGAAAATGATAAATGTTGGAGGAAAGGTGGAAAAATTGGACACTAATATTGGTGAAATTATGAACTGAAATTATGAACTGATACTGCCATTTTGGAGAAGTCAAGAATTGTACCCAAAGAATTATAAAACTGAAAAATCCTTATACCACTATTTTTCTTTTTTCTTTTTTTTTTCCCTTGTAAATTTATTTATTTTTAATACATATTAGTTTATGAATCATGTTGGCAAAGAAAAATCAGAGCAAAAGGGAAAAACCATGTGAGATAAAGAAATAGAAAAAAAGTGAACATAGTATGTGTTGATTTACATTCAGCCTCCTTAGTTCTTTTTCTGGATGTAGATGGCATTTTCTGTTCAAGTCTATTGGAATTGTTTTGGATCACTGAACTACTGAGAAAAACCAAGTCTTTCATAGTTGATCATCGCACACTCTTGCTATTATTGTGTGTAACGTATTCTTGGTTCTGCTTGTTTCACTCAGCATCAGTTGATGTAAATCTTTCCAGGCTTTTCTAAAATCATCTTGTTCATCAATTTTTACAGAAAAATAATTCCATTATCTTAATATACTACAGCTTGTTCAGCCATTCCTCAATTGATGGGCATCCACTCATTTTCCAATTCTTTGCTACCACAAAAAGAGCTGCTACAAGAATTTTTGCATATGTGGATCCTTTCCCTCTTTTAAGATTTCTTTGTGATACAGACCCAATAATGTCACTGCTGGGTCAAAAAATACAGTTTTATAACCCTTTGGGCATAGTTCCATTGCTCTCCAGAACAGTGGGATCATTTCACAACTGAAAATGGAATGTTTTTAAGGAATGTTTCAGTTAACTATGGTAGCTTAATGAATTACTTCTCTTGTAGTATTAGTTGTCCAGATTTAGAATACCAGAAACCTAAACAATGTGGCGTGTACATTAACATCTACTATTTTTCTGATTACATTTCTAAACAGCATTTCAACATCCTTTACTATTGTTTTTTAGTTTTTAAGTTTGTTTCAGTTTACATCTTGCACAAAACACTCCATCTCCTGGTTCCATGCCTTTTCACTGGATGTCTTCCATGCCTGGAATTCTCCTCCTTTTCATCTCTGCTTACTGACTTACCTGGCTTCCTAAAAATTCGAGTTAAAATCCTATTTTCCAGAGGAAATATCCTAATCAGCTTAAATGCTAGAGCCTTCCTTCGGTTTATCTCTAACTTCTACTGTATGCATTTTGTTTGTAAGTAGATTTTTGCCTTTCTTTGCATTTCCAGTGCTTAGATGCTTTATTGTTCAGTTATGTCTGACTTTTTGTGACTCTGTCATGAGTCTTGTCTATGTGGTTTCTTGGCAAAGATTCTGCAGTAGTTTGCCATTTTCTTATTCAGTAGATTAAGGCAAATAGATGTTAGTTGACTTTACCAAAGTTGCAGAGCTAATGTCTGAGGCCAGATTTTAACTCAGGTCTTTCTGACTCTAGGCCCTCTACTTATCCATCTAACTGCCCAGTTTAGGTGCTTAATACATGCTCATTGACTGACTGATATGCTTGTAGCTCATTCGATAGTTAACAAAAGATTTACTTAATCCTGTCTGGAGGAAGATACTCAGTAAAGATACAAGTAAGGATGAGAACATCCTTATTTGATTCAGCTGATTTAAATTCTTTTTCTTGAGTTGTTCTGAGTTGTTATTGTAAAAATAAAAATTAAATTTTTTCTCCTAAAGGAAAATCTCCCCTAGTATTCATCAAAAAATCAAGAAAAGCATAATCCCCTGCTACAAACGTGGAGTCAAGCAAAACAAAACAAATCCAGCATTATCCAAGGGCTTTTCCCCACCCCCACCCCCCAAAGTTTCTGTCTGCACTGAGTCTGTTATCTCTTTATTAGGAAATAGGTAACCTCTTTCATCAAGAAGAGCCCTTTAGTTTGGTCATTGTGTTGATCAAAGTTCCTAATACTTTAAAAGTTGATTATCTTTACAATTTTGTTTTTATTGTTTTAAATTTAAATTTTTCCTCTGCTTCTGCTCTCACTCTGCTGCAATTCATATTGTCTTCCCAAGTTTTTCTAAAACCATTTCTTTCATCTTTTCATATAGCACAATACTATTCAATTACATTTACATACCATAAATTGTTCAGCTGTTTTCCAGTTGATGGATATTCCTTTAGTTTCCAATTCTTTGCCACCATAAAGAGCTGCTATAAATATTTTTATACATATGAGTTCTTTTCCTTCTTTGATCTCTTTTGATCTTCTGTAGTCCTAGAAGTATTGCTGACTCAAAAGATATTGCAGTTTAATAGTTTTTTGGGCATAGTTCCAAATTCCTATCCAGAATGGTTGGACTAATTCATAACTTTACCAACAGTGCATCAGTGTATTTGTTTTTCTACATCCCCTGCAGCATTTATCATTTTCCATTTTTATTATTTAAACCAATCTAATGTGTGTGAAGTAGTTACTCAGAATTGCTTTATTTTGCATTTCTTTAATTATTAATAATTTAGAACACTTTATATGGCTAATGATAGTTCTTCCTCTGAAAACTTCACTGTTCATATTCTTTGACCATTTGTCAATTGGAAAATGGCTTTTATTCTTGTTAATTTGAATCAGTTACCTACATATCTTAGAAATGAGCTCTTTATTAGAGAAAATTACTGCAAAGATTTTTTCCTATTTACCCACTTCTCTTGTAATTTTAGCTGAATTTTATTTGTACAAAATCTTTTTAATTTTACATAATCATCATTTTCCATTTCACCTTCTGTGACTACCTTTTGTGTGGTCACAAGCTCTTCTTTTATTCATAGATCTGACAGTAATTTGTTACATACTTCTTTTATTTATTTATGATGTCACCTTTTATATCTAAATCATGTGCCCATTTGAAGCTTATCTTGATATATGGTATGAGATATTGATTTATATCTAGTTTTCGCCAGATTGCTTTCCATTTATTTCACGGTTTTTTGTTGACTAGCGAGTTCTTGTTCCAATAGCTGCCTTTAGGATTTTGAAACCATAGACTGCTGTTCTCATTTGCTTCTGTATGTTGTGTATCAAACATGTTTAATAGTTCCACCATTCAACCACTTTGTTTCTTAACTACTTCCAAATGGTTTTAATAATTATGGCTTTGTAATATAGTTGAGAGATGGTACCATCAGGCTCCCTTCTTCCCATTTTTTAATTCTCATGAGATTCTTGATCTTTTGTTCCTTCAGTTAAATTTTAAAATTTCTTTCTAGTTCCTAATACTTTTTAAGGAAAAACTACTCTAATTTACATGGGGGCAAGATTTAACACATTTTTACTATTACAGATTATTTTTAACTTTTCTGTATCAGGAACATCTGAGTTTGAATCTAGCCTTGTCCACTTACTAGCTGTGTGACTGGGTAAAACCCCCTCAGCCTCAGTTTCCTTATCTGTTAAAATAAGAATAATAACACCTCAGTTTTATTGTAAGAATCAAATGAAATAATATGCACAAACCTTTTAAGTGATATATCAAAGTTAACTGCTATCATCATGACTTTTAATTGACATAATTTTCATAAGAACAGTGTGATATAAGCTTGATTTTCTTAGTAAAATAGGAATCAAGGATGTTCTCAGAGGGAGAATTGTGAAATTTGAGGGAAAAAAAAGGTCTGAAAAGTCAATAAGGTAGCAAAGATTTGGAAAAAAATGATGATGATGATGATGACTATAATATTACTGTGATGGTGTATGAATGTAATAATTCTGTGATGTAAGAAATAATTATTATGAATACTAAGAAGCATGGAAAGATCTATGTAAAACTGGTGCAGAATGAATTAAGCAGAGCCAAGAAAACAATATATACAATAACTACAACAGTGCAAATGAAAAGAATCACACACACACACAAAATAAAAAGTAAATGCCACAGTGTTATAAAGAACAAGCAGGATTTGAAAGATTTATGAGGAGGCACACTCATCCTATTTATTTACAGAAGTGAGAGATCCAGAGGTTTGTACATCACTCATATTTTCAGTCTTTTGTAGCATATTGATTATGCTTATTTTTTCTTTTTTTCCTTTAAAAGAGTACTCTTTGTATGTGGGATGATTCTCTGGGAGGTGGGGCTACTGAGGAAATTAGGATGATTAAAAAAAAGACAGCATTAGAAACTTTTTTTTTAAAGAGTTAATCATGTAATAAAAAGTAATAGTGGTTTTCTTATAAACAGGGCACAATTGAGATTACATAAAATGATTTATGGTGGACCCAGGTGAATAGACAAAGCAGATCAATGGTAGGAATAATCCAGGTATGAAGACTGGTAGGACATTATAATAGGACAAGAGAATCAGAGATAGAAGTGACAATATATTAACTGAATTGATTACAGTGTCAAAGCTAAAGGTAAGGAAGTGAAGCCAGAGCAGGGGTGATAAACTAAAAAACAAGGAAGGATAAAAAAATGACTAAAGATTATGGTGGGGATGAATATCAGGTTTAGGAAGAATGAGGTAGAGAATGAAATAGCACATGAGTTAAGATGAGAGAAGGGAATTATAAGATGATAGTTCAAAATTATAAAGGTAGTAATTATGGGCAGTAGTGAAATCTTAGGTATTACCATCCCTATAAGTGACTACAATAGAATAATGCTGTATAGGTTGTGGAAGTTGAAACAGTTCAAGTAGGATGCAATTTAAAAAATAATAATAATAACTTCCTATTTTTCCAAATACAAAGATTATTTTCAGCATTCACCCTTATAAAGCTTAGTGATCCAAATTTTTCTCCCTCTATAGACATCAAGTAATCCAATATAGGTTAAACCTGCAATTCTTCTAAACCTATTTCCACATTTATCATGCTGCACAAGAAAAATCAAAAGGGGGAAAATGAAAAAACAAGCAAGCAAGCAACAAAAAAGGTGAAAATAGTATGATCTATATTCAGTCCCCGTTGTCTTCTCTTTGAATGAAGATTGCTCTCTCTCACAAAAGACGAGTTTAAATCCTACCTCAAAAATTTATCAGTTATATGAAGAGAAGCAAATCACTTAATCCTTCTGTGGTTTCCTTTTTTGTAAGATGGGGATAATAATAGTACCTGGCTCACTGTATTGTTGTGAGATTAAAATGAGATAACATATATTACATATATGTATAAAGTACTTGATAAACCTTATAGTACTGTATAAATGTCATGCATTATTATATGGGATATTTGTCATGCTGACAATAGGCTTTTATGTAAGCAAGGATTATTTGTTATCCAAAATATCAAATAAATGTTTTTTGAAGTTTGAAGTTGAACAAGATAAGAAATTATTAGTGATGCTGGATTGCTTCTTCAAATTATTTTAAAACCAACAATAGATCTATACACTCCAAAATAATTTATAAATTTGAAAAATGAATATCTTTCAGGCTACTGGATAATTTAATGGGAAAGCCACACATTTTTCATATACTCAATTTGAACAGTGGGGATATTTCAAGATATAAAACCTTTCCTTTTTTGTTAGTTCCAAAATCACTTTTTAGAAGAAAGTATGTTGGAATAAATTGAATTGATGCATTAGTGTATTAGACAGTTTGTTTTTAGAAGAATTTTTCTTTTTCTTTTTTTTTTATTATTAAAAGCTTTTTATTTATAGAACATATGAGTGATTTTTCTGCACTGATCTTTGCAAAAAAAAATTTTTTTTTCTTCCAAGCTTTTCCCCTCTTTCCCCCCACCCCCACCCCTAGATGACAGGTAATCTAATACATGCTAAATATGTTAAATTATATGACAAATCCAATATATGTATACATATCTATACAGTTATCTTACTGTACAAGAAACATTAGATCTAGAAAAAGAGAAAAAAAAAACAACCTAAGAAGGAAAACAAAATGCATGGAAATATTCACAGAAAGCATTAAAATGCTGTGTTGTGGTTCACACTCAGTTCCCTCAGATCTCTCTCTGGATGTATATGACTATCTTCATCACTGAACAATAGGAAGTGGTTTGAATCACATCATTGCTGAAGAGAACCATGTCCATCAGAATTGATCATAGTATAGTCTTGTTGCTGTGTATAATGTTCTCCTGGTTCTTCTGATTTCGCTCAGCATCAGTTCATACAAGTCTCTCCAGGCCTTTCTGAAATCATCCTGCTGGTCGTTTCTTACCGAACAATAATATTCCATGAAATCCATATACCATAATTTATTCAGCCATTCTCCAATTGATGGGCATCCTTTCAATTTCCAGTTTCTTGCCACTACAAAAAGGGCTGCCACAAACATTTTTGCACATATGAGTCCCTTTCCCTCCTTTAAAATCTCTTTGGGATATAGGCCCAGTAGAAACACTGCTGGGTCAAAGGGTATGCATAGTTTGATAACTTTTTGAGCATAGCTCCAAATTGCTCTCCAGAATGGTTGGATCTGTTCACAGTTCCACCAACAATGCATCAACATCCCAGATCTCCCACATCCCCTCCAACATTCAGCATTATCTTTTCCTGTCATCTTAGCCAATCTGACAGGTGTGTAGTGGTATCTCAGAGTTGTCTTAATTTTCATTTCTCTGATCAGTAGTGATTTGGAGCACCTTTTCAGGTAACAAAAATAGTTTCAATTTCTTCATCTGAAAATTGTCTGTTCATATCCCTTGACCACTTATCTATTGAAGAGTGGCTAGAATTCTTATATATTTGAGTCAATTCTCTATATGTTTTAGAAATGAGGCCTTTATCAGAACCTTTGGATGTAAAAATATTTTCCCAGTTTATTGCTACCCTTCTAATCTTGTCTGCATTCATTTTGTTTGTACAAAAACTTTTTAACTTGATATAGTCAAACATCTATTTTGTGATTAATGATGATCTCTAGTTCTAGAAGAATTTTTCCTTGATAAATCACTTTCTGTATTCTCTTTGCTTTGTTTAGTATGTATATTTAAAAGTATTTTTTCCTCCCTTAGATAAAACTATGAGATATATAATACTTTTACAAAGATAGTTAAGCAGATAGGGCATTATTATTCTTCTGTCCACTTCTGTTCACTACTTCAGAACCATTTTCTATTCTTTACTCTCCTGGATTCTCTATATTTATAATTCTTTTCAGTTGTCCCTTTACTGCATCTTTAATATATGTCCCCTTCTTTCTATTCAGATAGCCATCACCTTTGTTTGGGACCTCATGTCCTCTTAACCTGGATTTTTTTTTTTTTTTTGAAATAATTTTTTTTAATATCTTTTGTTTTTTTATCTCACCTTTTCCCAATAGGTAGCCATTCTTTTATAGCAGTATAAAAATGAGGGAAAAGGCAATTCATAAAAATTAATCAATTGGAAAATTTTTCTGCACCTATGCTCCACCCTTCCTCCAAACTTGGGAAAATTGTGGAAGGCTAGTGCCTTCTCATTACTTTTCTTTGAAACCAAGATTGGTCATAGCATTCAGTTTCAATTGTTTTGTTATTATTGTGTTTTTAAATTTGCATTGTTACAATATTTTTCTCATTTTGTTTACTTCTCTTTGAATCAGTTCATATGTCTTTAAAAGCTTAGTAATATTCCATTGCATTCATATACCATGACTTCTTTAGCCATTTCTCAATTGATAGCCATCTTCTGTTCCCAATTCTTTGTTACTACAAAAAGTATTGTAAATATTTTTATGTAGGACTTTTTTTATCTCCTTCCAGTACTTACTTAGTAGAACAATCTTCAGGTCAAAGAGTATTGAACATTTTTTTAGTCGCTTTGTATAATTCCAAATTATTTTTCATAATTTATCTGGAAATAATTTTCATATTTTCATAATAAGCTTCTTAATTACACTATTGTCTTCTACCCTCTCCCCTCTCTATCTATCCTCCATGTACAACTGTTTCCTAAAGCACAGGACTGATTATGTCACTCTTGCTCAAGAAGCTTCAGTGCCTCCTCATTTAGCCTTTCTGATAAAATAACCTTTTCTTGGCATTTAAAGTCCTTTGCAGTATACTTAAACTGAACTTTCCTGATTTTATGCACATTCTCCCCTCTTCTTCACCCTTTCACTTTCCCCTGCCAATTGTACATTCCAACCAAATTGACCAACTTGTTCCTGAACTAGGCCCTTCATCTTTGGTTTGGACCTTTACTTGGAATATATTTTTCTCTCCCCCTCCCATCTTCTACCTCTTTTAATCTTGTACTGTCTTTTATTGAAAGTCTTTTCTGTTCTTTGTAGTTGTTAGTTCTCTCTCCATTCACCTAAAATTATTATATGTTTATGTAATTGTTGACTTGTATTTCTCTAGTGGAATATAAGTTCTCTGAAAGCAGTGATACAAAAACGAAAAGCAGTCCTTGTCAGAGTAAAATTGTAGAGGTGATTACAGTGTTGAAGTAGTTTTAAGCAGTTGTATCTTATAAAGGCTTAAAACTATACCAGAACTTTTGGGACATCCTGTACAATAATCACTTATACAATTTTTGTAGAAGTACTTTTGGTAGATCTACAAAGGAAATGGTGATGTCAGTTTAACCAGATAATGTTCTTCCTGACAATAAATCCAACTAAACTAAGGCATACATTTAGAATATCTCTGGGTCAGATATGATAACTAGTTGCATGAATTCGTTCCCTCCCATCCTTCCTTTCATATTTTCTTTCTTTCCCTCTCTTTTACACAAAGGGTCTAATACTAGAGGTAAAAGTAAAATTCAAAAGTCTTGGTTCACTTTAAGCCTTAATTTTTTTTTTAATTAAAGCTTTTTATTTTCAAAACATGCATAGATAATTTTCAACATTTGCTTTTGCAAAACCTTGTGTTCCAATTTTTTTTTCTTTTCTTTACTTCCTCTCCTAGAGGGCAAGTCATCCAATCTATCGAGTCATAACTTTTTTTTTTTTTTCTCCCATATGACTAGCTAGCATATTTGGCCCAGAGATGTTTGAAAATACGCATTAGTTATGAAGAATTTTTATCTGATTAAGTTGAAATCACCATTTCCTTTGTGGATATACCAGATATAAAATCTGTCCTAAACTACTAATGATAAGTGCTTTGTTTTTGTAGAGGAATGCCAGTCTGGTGGCAGGTTGAAATAGAAAAGTAAATATATCATCACTATAAAGATTTGATGAATTATTTAGGGTAAAGGAAGTGTATATTTCCTTAGAATATGACCAAAATTAACTTGTTCAACTTTGATTTTTTGTTTTTTGTTTCTTTTGAATCTTCATCTTAACTGCATGAGATACTGTTGTTAATCAGAATTTTGTATGTTCCTCCAAACAGTTTTTCCATGACTGACAATAATAAAATCTATATTGTATTGTTTTTTTAAATTAAATTAAATTAATTTATTTTTGCTGAGGAAATTGAGGTTAAGTGACTTGCCCAGGGTCACACAGCTAGGACATATCAAGTGTCTGAGACTAAATTTGAACTCAGGTCCTCCTGACTTCAGGGCTGGTGCTCTATCCACTGCGCCACCTAGCTGCCCTCCTATATTGTATTATTACTGTATTTTATGTTACTCTTTTTTTCATTGTTGTGTGAGACTGACTTAAGGTATTTCTGTCAGTAAAATTCAGATCCTTTAAAAAAAAATCTGGAAAAATGTCAGTAGTTTTTGCTAGTTCTTCTTAAATAACTTTGTTTATTATCATTATTGAATTCCTAGGTATATTATCTGACTTTTTCTAGAACTTGGAAAAAATAAATTGAATTTAATCCTAGTCGACTTGTTTCTTCATGAGGCTTTTGAACAGCTTAATGCAGCTTAAATATGTGTTAATTCTTTGTCTGGTTCTTGGAATCAGCACCATTTCTGAATCTTGGGAAGCTGTTCTTTTATAATAGAATGGTGGAAAATTTTGTTAGAGCTTTTCTTTGGTAGTAATCTACACAGGAGCAACAAAGCTTATCTAAAGTTCAAACTAGGTCTTTTTTACTTACAGATGTGACTTCCTTTTCTATTGTCCTCTCTCTCCACCATAGGCTTTCCTTTTTGATCTTTTAAAGATATTGGGCATAGTGATTTGTATAATGGAGGCTGGGTAATGGTTATTTTTGTTGTCATAGAGCCAACTTCCTCTTTTGCTTCCTTTCCCTGCCTAGCAACTGCAGGAAAATGTGAAACTGTCTGGCTATAGCTGGCTACTGTAAGGGAGATCACATCACAGCTAATGGCTGTTTATAAAAAGTGGAAAGGGATTCTTCTAAATGTACATTTTTACTACGCTCAAAGACTAGCCTTATAGGGAACAGAAGAACAGAATTATTTGTGGTGGTGATTGCATGTTTTCAATTCATCAATAAGTAACAAATATATCAAGCACCTATGATTTAAAAGGCATTTTGCTGGAGAGAGCATGATATAATGGAATAAATATGCTGGACTTGAAATCAAGATAAAACTGATTTTGGATCTTGATTCATACATTTACTACTTCTGTGAGGCTGAGCAGGCCATGCATTTCTTCTGAGCCTGAGTTTCTTTATTCTAAAATGACATGATAAAAATTTCCATACTTTATAGCATTGTTAAGAAAGCATGAGAGCCTCATCGGATCATAAAGCTTCAGTGGGAATGTCCTAGTGAGAGCAGTGTTTGAATTTTGGAGGTCCTAAGAGGCCATTTAGTCTAAGCCATAGTAGAAGAAGAGAGGCCTGGGGAGAGCAGTATTTGAACTTTGGTTCCCTGATTCCAAAGATAATTTTCTTTTCACTTTATCCTGCTGACTCAAACTAATTTTAAAACACTTAAAATTATTATTAGAAGCTAAGGGAGATAGGGCATCTTATAGTTGGGGAGATTGGTTATGCGTGCTCACATGAAAATTACCTGTAGAAAACAATTAAGGATGACTTAGGCATCTAGAAGATTAGGAGGGAGAGAGAAGGTATGCTTAAAAATATTGACCTGATTGAAAATTTTGTCCTTTTTTTTTTTTTTAAAAAAGAAAAACTTTTTTTAAATTAAGATTTGGTTAAGAAGGATTTGTTTTTTTCTTCAGCTCCTCTCACTGCTGGAAAGAAAAAAATAAAAAATTACTTTGAACAAATAATAGTTAATATATTTAAGTTAAAACAAACTCCCTCGTTGGCTATGTCCCAGTATGTATTATATGTATGTGTGTATATACGTGTACATGCACATATATACACATATATGTATAGGAATCATGACTGATTTTCATTGATCAGGGTTCTCAAGTCAAAGTTGTTGGGGTTTTTTGTTTTTTATTAAAGCTTTTTATTTGCAAAACATATGCATGGGTATTTTTTCAACATTGACTCTTGTAAAACTTTCCGTTCCAAATTTTTTCCTCCTTCCCCACATCCCCACCCCTAGATGGCAGGTAGTCCAATACATGTCAACTATGTTAAAATATATGATGAATCCAAAATATGTATACATATTTATACAGTTATCTTGCTGCACAAGAAAAATTGCATCAAGAAGAAAAAAAAAAACCTGAGAAGGAAAACAAAATGCAAGTGAACATCAACAGAAAGCATGAAAATGCTTTGTGTGGTCCATATTCACATCCTACAGGCCTCTCTCTGGGTTGTAGATGGCTTTCTTCATCACTGAACAATTGGAACTGGTTTGAATGAACTCATTGTTGAAGAGAATCATGTCCATCAGAATTGATTATGGTATAATCTTGTTGTTGCCACATATAATGATTTCCTGGTTCTGCTCATTTCACTTAGCATCAGTTCATTTAAGTCTCTCCAGGCCTCTCTGAAATCATCCTGCTGGCCGTTCCTTACAGAACAATAATATTCCATAATATTCATATACCATAATTTATATAGCGATTCTCCAATTGATGGGCATCCATTCAGTTTCCAGTTTCTTGCCACTACAAAAAAGGCTGCCACAAACATTTTTGCATGTGTGAGTCCCTTTCTCTTTAAGATCTCTTTGGGATGTAGATCCAGTAGAAACACACCTGGGTCAAAGGATATACACAGTTTGATAAAAGTTGTTTGTTTTTATATTGTTATTGTATAAATTCTTCTCCTTATAATTGATACAGTTGTTTTTCATTATACAGATATACCATAATTTGTTCAGCCATTCTCCACTTGATGGATTTCCCTTTAATTTCCAGTTATTTGCTGTTGTAAAAAGCTGCTATTAATATTTTTGTTCATAGGGCTTCTTTTTTTCTGTCTTTGATCTCTTTTGTGTATAATATTGTATATAGTATAGAGTGTACACAGTAGTTGCATTTGGGGTATAAAACCTAATTGTTTTCCAAAATAACAGTACCACTTCAGGAAAACAGGCCTGTTAATGTAAGAGAAATTTTCTTGAACCAATATCTGTTTTTCCTCATTTTAAGGTTCTGATTTCTGCCTTGTGTTGAATTTAATACTTTGAATTTGATTTTAGTGTTCTGGTACTCTGAATATACTAAAGTCATAGAATCATGCTAACAAGGTACACTACACATTAATTAATATCAATTCTTTTTCTTTTTTTTTCTCACTCTTTATTAGATTAGTCTCTGTTCTGAACCTTTCCTCCAGCCATCTAAACCACTTCAACCTTCCTTAGTAGAGGATCTCACTTCGTACTTTACCAAGAAAATTGAGATAATTTCTTAAGTGTTCTTCGACTTCACAGTTTCATAGTCCGATTCAATATCATTTCCCATCTTCAACTCTCTGCTGCAGTCTAGACTCGAGAAGGGGCCCATCTTTTCCAAGGCCATCCTTTCTACTTGTGCCCTTGATTTCATCTGTTGCTGTCTCTTCTGGGAGCCTGAACCTTTCATCCTCTCCTTTTTACCTCTAATCTTTAATTTTTCTTTATTCATTGGTTTCTTACAAACATGTTCATATTCCCCTGTTCTTTAAAAAACAAGAACAACAACAAAACCTTCATCTGACTGTACTATTATTTCAGGCTTTTGCTAGTCCTATATCTTTCCTTTCTTTCCCAACCAAGGATTTTCAGCACCTTTTCTGTAGCTTACAGTTTTTGAGAGCAGACTAGAAGCCTAGGAGGTTGAATGAGTTACCCAGTGTGATACAGTTGCAGGAAGGCCTAGAACCCAGACCTTCTTGGATTCAAAGCCATCGTTTTAGACTATGCTGCCTTTATAATCAAGCTCCTAAAAAATCTGCTTATACTAATTCGACTTTTTTTTTTTAACCTCCCACTTCTCAGCTCTGTATATAATGTAGCTTCTGACCTCATTTGACTGATATTACTCTTTCTAAACTTATGGACAATCTCAAATTTGTTAAATCAAAGGAGCTTTTCTTTGTTCTTATACTGTTTTTTTTTTTTTTAAAGCTTCTCTGCAGCATTTGATTATTGATTAACTCTCTTCACCCTTCCATCAGTTGACTTTGATTTTGCCTTATTTTCCTCCTATTTATTTGATCACTTCTCACTACATTTTTTGGGGGGATTATCAGCCATTTTGAGACCACTTTACCCCTTAACATGTGTTGTATACCTTTTTCTCACTCAAGGAAATTTTACTAGCTCCCTTAACTATCTTCTCTAAACAGATGACTCAAAATATGCATATCTTCTCTTTATTGAGCATCAGTTTTGGATTTCTATTTTATGTCTCCACTTAGATCGCCCATAGGTGTCTTAAACTCAACATGTCCAAAGTTGAAGTTGTTATTTTTCCTCTTAAACCATTCTTGGCTTCTAAATTCCTTATTTCTGTTAGAGTACCATCATTCTTCCTTTTACTTAGGTTTGCAATCTCAGTCATCCTCAACTCTTCACATTCCTTCATCTCCCATGTATGATCTTTTTTCCAAATCTTGTCAGTTCTATCTCCACAATACAAGAATTCCTGTAAATGTTCTCTTCTTTCCATTCAAACTATAATTACCCCAAATTCAGATCTTCCCCTAGACTCTTGTAATAGTTACCCAGTTATTTTTCCTGCCTATGGTTTCCTTTTTCCAGTCCATCTCTCACACAGCTGCCAGAATAATTTCTTCTTTCATTCAACAAACATTTATTAAGCAATAATTATGATTTGGTAGTTAAGATAAATACTGCTATCAAAGAGCCCACACCCAATAATAATTTTAAACACAATACTACAAGTTAGATCAAGAGATTCCATGGCTCCAACAACTAAGTAGATGGTGATGCATATTGAAATGAAATTTTTTGTTTCTTTGGTTAATTTATATGGTCTTTGAGGGTGGAAACTATCTGTTTGCTCATCTGTAAAATAAGGATGTTAAATAAATTAAATGTACTCTCTAGGCCCTTCCATTGCTAAATATATGATCCTTTTACTAATTCGTTGTTTTATGAAGGACAAGGACCCAGCCTTCTCTACACTTTCTCCCCCCTTCCCATTGATTTAGCCACAATAAAACAGATCATAAATATTTATAGAATTAATGAATGACTTCTACAACTTCTTGTTCAAATCTGTAGTGGACTAGAATTATGGAAAAAAAGATAAAATATAGGATAGCCCCAAGGAAGTGCTGGTTTTAAACTGGTGCTGGTATAGATGGGAAGGGTGCATCACTCAAGACTTTATAATTTGAACTCAGGTTCTCTTGACTTCAGGGCTGGTGCTCTATCCACTGCACCACTCAGCTGCCCAACTATGCCTATTTTTGATGTTGAATCTTTTATAATTCTAAGGACTTTAGTGGAGGGAATTTTTTTCCTATTGTTTAGAATAATATTTTAAAAGCACAGTTATTGGATGTCATCCCCTACTCAAAAAGCCTCAGTGGTTACCTAAATAATCTTCTGTTTGACATTTAAATATGCAATTTGGCTCTATCTTTTCAAATTTATTAGATGTTATTCTCCCTCACACACACACACACACACACACACACACACACACACACACACACACACACACACACATTCTCCAGTTAGCTGATTTGATTTGTTTAGTACTCGGTATTCTGTTTTTGTGTGCTTGTGAGTAAGAACAATCTTTCTTCCTTTGAGATGTCCCTTTGTGTCATGGGCAAATCACTTAACCTCTTAAGTGCCGTGGGGAACTTTTTAAGACTGAGTCATAGAGGAGTTATGTACTTTCATTGGTAGAAGATATCTTTACACTGGGAGTTCTCTATACTGATGAACTCACAAATCTGGACAAAAACAAAACACTTTTTTTTTTATTAATACTTTTTATTTGCAAAACATATGTATGGGTAATTCCTAAACATTAACCCTTACAAAGCTTTCTGTTAAAAATTTTTTCCCCCTACTCCCCACCCCTCTCCTAGATGGCAGGACATCCACTACATAATTATGTTAGAATACTTAAGAAATTGAATATATGTATAGTTATTGCCACACATAATTTTTTGTGCCGGAGAAATCGTATCTACAAGAAAGAATAATCCAATAAAGGAAATACAATGCAAGCAAACCTCAATAGAGAGCATGAAAATGTTATGTTGTGGTCCACATTTCACATCCCTCTCTCTGGGTGTATATGGCTTTCTTCACTGAACAATTGGAACTGGTTTGAAACATTTCATTGTTGAAGAGAGTCACGTCCCTTAGAACTGATCCTCATATAGTATTGTTGTTGCCATGTATAATGATCTCCTGGTTCTGCTCATTTGACTCAGCATCAGTTCATTTATAAGCCCCTTTTCCACAATATTTGTCTTTTTAAAAAATTTTTTATTAATACTTTTTATTTACAAAACATATGTATGGGTAATTACTAAATGTTAACCCTTACAAAGCTTTCTGTTACAAATTTTTCCCCCCTACTTCCCACCCCTCCTCTAGATGGCAGGATATCCACTACATGATAATTATGTTAGAATACTTAAGAAATCGAATATATATAGAGTTATTGCATCATTTTTTGTGCAGGAGAAATCGTAAATACAAGAAAGAATAATCCAATAAAGGAGATACAATGCAAGCAAACCTCAATAGAGAACATGAAAATGTTATGTTGTGGTCCACATTTCACATCTTGCTCTCTGGGTGTATATGGCTTTCTTCACCGAACAATTGGAACTGGTTTGAAGCATTTCATTGTTGAAGAGAGCCATGTCCATTAGAACTGATCCTCATATAGTATTGTTGTTGCCATGTATAATGATCTCCTGGTTCTGCTCACTTCACTGAGCATCAGTTCATGTAAGTCTCTCCAGGCCTCTCTGAAATCATCCTGCTGGTCGTTTCTTACCGAACAATAATATTCCATGAAATCCATATACCATAATTTATTCAGCCATTCTCCAATTGATGGGCATCCTTTCAATTTCCAGTTTCTTGCCACTACAAAAAGGGCTGCCACAAACATTTTTGCACATATGAGTCCCTTTCCCTCCTTTAAAATCTCTTTGGGATATAGGCCCAGTAGAAACACTGCTGGGTCAAAGGGTATGCATAGTTTGATAACTTTTTGAGCATAGCTCCAAATTGCTCTCCAGAATGGTTGGATCTGTTCACAGCTCCACCAACAATGCATCAGTGCCCCAGTCTTCCCACATCCCCTCCAACATTCATCGTTATCTTTTCCTGTCATTTTAGCCAATCTGACAGGTGTTTAGTGGTACCTCAGAGTTGTCTTAATTTGCACACAATAATTGTCTTAAAGGAGGTTTTATTTGTCTTATTCCCTACTTTTCTGATAAGGAAATTGGAACTCAGAAATTTGGTGATTTTTTTTTTTTCCTGGTTACATTGTTAATAAGTGTCAGATTTGGGACTGTGAGTCATGAGATCTCTGTTCTTGTCCTGGCACTATGACTTATATGTTAATATCTGAGCCTCATTTCTTTCATCTGCAAAATGCAAAATTACTTTAGGTGATATCTAAAATAATGTCCATCTGTGAAATTTATATTCTGTATTGATATAGGATTCTGGTATGTTGTTATAATTCCAAACACTTTGTTTTGTTTTAGAGTTTGACCTATTACATATATAACATATGCAACATATGATATAATATTATAATAGTTATAACGCTTATTATATATACATATATATGATATATGTAGTAGTCTCAGCCAGGTTTGGCCTAAATAAATTTTGACTGAACTTGTATGTATATAGGGGAAGGCAATTACAGCAACCCTTTTTTTTTTTTTTTTTTTTTTTTGCTTTTTGCTGAGGCAATTGGGGTTAAGTGACTTGCCCAGGGTCACACAGCTAGGAAGAGTTTGAGATCAGATTTGAACTCAGGTCCTCCTGACTTCAGGGCTGGTGCTCTATCCACTGCGCCACCTAGCTGTCCCTGGCAACCCTTTTCAGTATCACCAGACTTCAGGTTTGACTTTTCCTTACTTATTGGAGTATTTGTGAAAGTGGTTGGAATGATACTTTGTCACAAAGTTCTTTAAGAAGTACCTGAGCTACATTTGGATTCATATTTGTAGGCTTTTTTCCTGGTATATACACTCTACTTTAAATTTTTTTAAAATAGTATTTTATTTTTCAACATTCATCTTTGCAAAACTTTGTGTTCCAAAATTTTCTCCTCCTTTCCTTTCCTTCCCCCTCCCCAAGACAGCAAGCAATCCAACATAGGTTAAAGATGTGCTCTTCTTCTAAACATATTTCCATATTCATCATGGCTGAGAAAAGAGAAAAAAAAAAAAGAAATCACATCAAAAGGGAAAAAAATCCAGGAAACAAACAACAACAAAAGGTGAAAATACTATGGTTTGATTCATATTTAGTCTGCATAGTTTTTTTTCTGGATGTAGATGATACTTTCCTTTCCAAATCTATTGGAATTGTCTTGAATCATCTTATTGTTGAAAAGAGCCAAGTCTATCACAGTTGATGATCACATAACCTTGTTGTTGCTGTATACAGTGTCCTCTTGGTTCTCCTCACTTCACTCAGTATCAATTCATGTAAGTTTTTCTAGGCTTTTCTGAAATCAACCTGTTCATCATTTCTTATAAAACAATAATATTTCATTACATCCATATACCATAACTTATTTAGCCATTCCCCAAATGATAGACATCCACCTAATTTCCAATTCTTTGTCACTACAAAAAGGGATGTTACATTTTTGCCCATGTTCTACCTTAAATTTTAATAAGGTAAATTTCTTGTCCTACTGAATTAAAATTGTATTTTCTGTAGAAGGTAATGCCTTTTTGTCACTGTGGTCTCAGCATAAATTGTGAATATTATTATTCTGCCATTTTCTGTGAAAGTGTGGTATTCACTGTTAACAGTTTTTTGGTGTTATATTGTATGCATTGTTTTGTCACTTGACATTGATCTTATATTTAGTAACATCTGGGTTGGAATCTTACAGAATCACATAATTTTAGAGTTGGAAGGGATTTTGGACCTATAGTCAACCCATACTAAAACTAGATTTTTGCAAATGAACTTATTTAATATTATTTCAGTTAAATCATTATTGTTTTTTTCCAACTTCCTTAGTTGTTTTCTCTCATACAGCTTTATTTTATTTTAAGCATTACTATTGGAGATGTATTTGATACAGTGGAAAGATTGTTGAATTTGAAACCTGAGGACGGTGTAAAATTTAAATCTGTGTTCTGTGAGGGGGAATCCCTAAAACTTTTTCAGTTTTAATTTCTTTGTTAAATGACAGGATAGGATTAAATGACATTTGAGGTCCTTTTCGGCTCTAAATTGAGGATTCTATGATCCTGATGGCCATATTGCTCAGTCAGTCAGTCAGAAAGTTAAGTACCTACTTTTTGTCAGGCACTGTGCTAAGCACTGGGAACAAATTTTTAAAAATGAAAGGGATTTTTATACTAACATGTTAACAAATACATATATTTTTAAAAATATAGCATAATTATAAAGTAAAATAAAAAGATTTACAAAATGAATACAAGGTAGTTTGTGAAGGAGAGCATTAGTATTTGGGGATGTCAAGAAAGATTTAATGCAGAAGTTGGTGCTTGATGTGCATCTTAAAGAAGAGAGAGACTGAGTTGAAGGTAGGAGGAAATATATTTTAGTAATGGGGAACTGCCAAATACTTAAATTATCACAATGTAATCACAATTTGGACAGATCACAATGTAAGGTTAGGAATAAAGGGAAAGAAGGAATAATATTGAAAGAAGATTGAAAACTAGTTTGGGACCTGGTTGTGAAAGGTAAACAAAGGAGATTATAATTAACCCTGGAGATTTTAGGATTACTAGAATTGGTTGAGGATGGTAGTCCCAAGTCATAAATCCACTTAAGGGAAAATATTTTAGTGGCACTGTGTAGGATGTATTGGAGTGTGGAAAGACTTTAGCACATTCAGTAGTCTTTTGCAATAAACCAGATAATAGATGAGGAGGGCTTGAATTAAGGTAGTAGCTATTTGAGAAGAAAAAATGGGATTCCAAGTGCATGGCCAAATGTTACATTGGTACTTTTGAAATATCAGGAGAAAGTGAGGAAGACCTTCAGTATATTGAGGATATTCTGAAGTGAACTTTTAGAAAGATGTGAATATGTATAGAATGGGCAGTAATGAATAAGTTATAATTTACATGTTGAATTCTTGAAATGATGGTTGCAGATCAGTTTGAATATATACAAAAGAATGTTTAAAAAAATGGGTGCACATACCCCAAGAGCTAATATTTTATATAGTATTTAAAGTTTATAAAATACTTTAAACATATCTTATTTATCCTCACAACAACCCTGAGAGGTAGGTGCTAATATTATTCTCATTTTACAGTTGAGGAAACAGAGGCAAACAGAGGTTAAGTAACATGCCCCAAGGCCAGAGAAGTGGTTTACTGAGACCAGCACTCTATCATCCACTCTTTGAAAGCTACAAAAGTATTTTAAAGACATCAAGAAAAAAAATTTAGTCTGAACCTGTGATTTTATCAGGGTAGGAAACTTCTGGTGAGAAATTATTTCTATCCATACATAACAAATGTTTACCAACTTTAGAGTCTTAGAGAATTGCCTAAATCAGTGGCAGAATTTTATTTTTAATATAATAGTTTATTTAAATATTTCATGACTATTATTGATATGATTATTTATAGCATGGCACCTATTGCAAACTATACATACCTTCTTAGCCTGTATAACTAATTTATGCCATCATGTATATACTCTACCAGAAGCCCATCAAAAAAAGATCTCTTGACATTTTTTGATTAACAGTAGAGCAGTGGGCTGTCTTATTAGTTATTCCTTATTCTGTTATGTGACTGGATTGCCTCCCTTTTTGTTCATACATTTCCTTGATTATATAATTTTGTTGCTTCTCTTGTATTGATATCCCAAAGGAATAAAATTGATATTTTAGAAAAAAAAATAAGTTTGTTTCAAAGAGAAACTTGAGTCTATTATTAGTATTCAATTTCATAAATGTAAGTCAGCCCTTTTTCTTCTTTCTATTTAAGTCAATTTTTATTGTGAATTTTCAGTGACTGTCCAAGATACCTATAATTATGACTCTGTAACCTTTCCATTCAGTTGGACAAAAATTGTCCAGACAAAAATCCAGATATTGGACAAAATCCAGATAATAATCAATATGCAGCTATGTGAAATTTACTATTTTTCGAGCCACTTAGTTCACATATAGTAATTTATGCTGTTTTGATCAAGTTTTTTTGGGGGAAGGGAAAATTCATTCAAATGAAAGCATAATAAATTTATTCCTATATTTAGGAAAGATTAGGGGATTATATAGCTCTAGAGCTGAAAGGAACCTCAGATTTAGTTCATTTTCCTCATTTTATAGGTTAACAAACTGAGGCCCAGGGAAGTTAGAATAGTCCAAGGTATATAGGTAGTATTGGGTAGATTTTCAGCCAAAGCTCTCTGATTCTAGAACCAGTACTTCTGCTGTTTATTTCTTAATGTAGTTTGAAAGTATTTTAATAATCGAAGTGAAAATTGAAGATGCTAGATGAAAAAATATGCATATCTAACCTGATGTTTGCCAGCTAGATCAATCAGCAAGCTTTTTTATTACAATAAAATTATTTTACAATTTATTTTTGCATAATTTCCCTGGGAGGATATGGAAAGGACCAAATAAAATTCTTTTTAAAAGCACGCTCATTTATTACTGTTTTGAGGGCCACCATTAAGTGAAGTTGTAAGCTACCTAAATTTGGCTTGTGAAGCTTTAGATCCAGTGTCATCAAAGTTTTTCTTGATTATCCAGGACCCAGTTGTGAAGAGCACCCTTCTCCACAAATCAAAACTTTTAATAACTAGAGTCTAGCTTGTTTATAAAATCTGCCTTCTTAAAATGTGATTTGTGACTCCATATGGGGACTTGTAGTGAGGGAGTTGTGAAATTATGAATTATTATCAGTAAATGTTTGATTTGTATACCTATTTTATATATCTGTATATCTGGGGTCACATAAAAATTTCTTGGGAAAAGAGTGGAGTAGAAAAAGTTCAAGAAGCCCTGCCTTAAGAGTTCTTTATGATGCTAATTCATGGTGATAGGATTATTGGTGTGGGTATCAGGCTTTCTCCTTAGTAATATTTTGTTATTTCATTGAGGCATTTTTCTTTTTGCTTTTTCTTCCTTCCTCCCTCCCTCCTTCCCTCCCTCCCTTCCTTTTCTTTTTGCTTTTTCTTCCTTCCTCCCTCCCTCCCTCCCTCCCCCCTTCCTCCCTCCCTCCCCCCTTCCTCCCTCCCTCCCCCCTCCCTCCCTCCCTCCCTTCCTCCCT